>JAXRKP010000235.1:105000-115000 GCA_037039925.1 Doris montereyensis
ATCTCCCCGCCGGCACCCCCATCCACATCCGCACCCAGAGCCCCACATCGTTCACCTGTCAAATCTCCCAGGCCGCGTGGCGTCACGCTACACCCCCAGTGACAACAATAACATCCACCTGAGAAACTCGCCATCAAAGTACCCGGTTGACCACATCAATCTTGCCTCCCACCACCCTTCAGCTTCCACCGTGTCTGCAGTGCCATACGCTCACCAGGCCCTGCTTGGAAACCCCGTCGCTTTCCGTCCCGAGGAGCCCCATCGGGCTTTGGACCTCGTGACGCAGGCAGGGTTCGTGTCTCACTCGATGTCTCTTCCAATCGCTGCGTTCCGTGGTGATCCCCGCTGTGACCCCATGATCTCTCCTCTCCCAAGGACCCCTCCATTCATATACACAGCCGGGAAGTGACCGTTACTACCGCCATCTCTACTTCTAATATATCTCCATCTCCGATGATCTCACCTCCTGACTCCACAGAGAACGGTTCCAGTCGCCGGGGTTCTTTCTCTTCCCCGAGCCCCACCGACCTGTCAGGGCCACACCGCAGCCTGAAGAAGCGATGGTTGGTGAGACACTCCACGGAAGGAGTACAGCAACAGCTGAAGAATAACAATGGTGTCTAACTGCCAAAAGCTGAATGGGGAAATGGGAAGGGAGAAGGATAATGCTGCTGAAGAGATTACACGGGAGCAAAACAAACAAAAAAACCAACCCAACCTACGGTGCTGAAATGACTCAGTTTCGATGACCCAACGCATGGAACTAAACGAACCTTGTGTGCAATCGTGACATTACTTTCTCTCTCTCTCTCTCTCTTCATCCCATCCCATGCCTGCCTCCCCCTCTCCCTCCCCCGCCCCCCCCCCCTGCTCCTTGTTTTTTTTTTGGTCCCGGAAATTGGGTGAATGATTCCCCAGTAATAATTTAATCACCGGTGAAAGAAAACGCCCATTTATATTGTTGACTAATAATTTAATTTGAAGTCAACACATCAGTCAGTATTATTCTTTGTTTTATTTCGTGGAAGCGCATGGATGAACTAAATTTCTGGAAGCTGCCGTTGGCTGAACGGAATTTCCTGAAAGTGTCGGTGGATGAGTGGTATTCCTGAAACCTGGTGAAAGGGAATACCCGTTTCTATTTCTGACTAGTAATTCAGTTTGGAAGTCAAAACATCAGCCAGTATGAAATTTATTTCGTGGAAGCGGATGGATGAGTAAAATACCTGAAACTGCCATTGGATGGATGGATGGGATTTCCTGAAACTGGTGGGATGAGTTGTGTTTGTGAAAACTGTCGTATATACGGTATAAGGTATACGGTACACGGTACACGGTACACGGTACACGTATCGGGTGGACGAAGAATAACTGTGTGGTAGCTACGTATGGAGGTGATTAGGTGGAGTCTGAGAATCTTCGTGTGTTTCAATGTTTGAATAAACATTCTGTTCTTTAGATACGAGATACAATTTGACAGTGGTTGAATTATCCTACTTTTGATCTCGAGTTTGTGCGCTAGCCGCTGATCCTTCGCCTGGGACTAGGTGCTTGATTGCAGGTGATAAAAGCTGTTCTCTGGAGAGAAATCTGTAAGTTCCGACAGGAAGGAGTGACGTGATACGAAGACGTGCCGACGAGTTTGAATACGACTCTCCTCTTCCTGAACGTTGTGTGACAGAGGATATCACTACCAGTAACACTAGCTATAATATATGCATCTCTTATTCCAAAAAGAGGAATGCGTTCGCTGTAAAACAAAACAAAAAAGTCTTTTCTAAGATAATCCGTCTCAACGTCTCCGACAACCCAGTGCCTTGACTTACTAGACCTCTAAACATTTGGAAATACTCCCCTCAGCACCCCTTTTTTCTCTCTATATAATAATATAATATGATGGTATTCTTTTTATTTAATCGTCTTCAAATCTTGATAAGTTTTGATTTCTGTTTTAAAGTAATAACATTCTCAGCAGTACGGAATGCAACATGCTGCTCTGCCTTATTAAATCTCTTCTACTAACTGTAATGGTGTCACTCACTACGGTTATTGTCATGGCGGCTGTTTTGAACGCTTTTAGTACATTTTTATTTTGCTGGTGTGATAGTCATATTCATATAGTCCGAATTTTTTAATAATTTTTTTTATTTAGGATGTTGTCATAGAGTCATGATGAAAATGACCATTTTTAGTACTATTGGTAACATTTTTATTGCTAGCTTCTTAACATGAAATTATAAAAAACAATGTATTAGTACTGATTTAATAAGATTTCCAAATGTGTTTTTTAATTTAAAACAGGGGTCTTAAAAGTCAGGTACTTGGCGTATGTTGGGGATGAAGAAGATGTTTCTTGTGGAAAGACCAATTGGTAGAAGGCAAATTCAGCTACATTCTCTCGTTTTATGAGGAGAGTTACAGACTATTTGACTGGTTTTTTTTCAACACAAAATGCAGAGATTCAACAGGACAGTCTCCTAAGGCGATGAACTTTGAATTTTTAGCGTAGAACGCAAATCTTCAGTTCTGTAGCTTGCAGACTACAGCGTCATTTTTGATTTTTATTGAAATTGATGCACACGCGTTCTGTCAAATCAACTGCACATTTTTAGCTGCCTTGGAAAAAAAAAATTAATTTATAAACTTTTTAATTTTTCGTGTATAGATGTTGTCGACTTTTTAAATGTTTGAAATTATTCCTTCTTTTAACATTTGTATGACTTGTCCTTTTATCGTTTTCGTTAATGAATACTCCGTATTTTTTGTCTCATTTGCTTGACCCCATCCCTCCTTCATTACTCCTTTCCCCCCTCCCACTCACTCATTTTGATTCAGAAGAAGTAGGCCAAAGTTAGGCTCATAAGGCTTATGAAAGGCTTTTGATCTGTTTCTCTTGGTCTTTTTGCGAACTTCTGTTGAGCTTGTCCCAATAGATTTTATTGGTAAATAAGAAAGCTATTGAAGTTTATCTCTATGATAAGACGTCCTTACATGATGTGTGAATGTGACAGCCGGTGCCAGATGCATTATGGTTGCTGTGAAACTTTCGTCTGCTCAGGAATTATTATCTTGCCTTGTCAAAACTCAGGAATGTTTACGGTGTCGAGTGATAGTCACGGTACAAGTGATATCGGTGATGGTGATCGTATAATAATACACATATCTACAAGTCCTTAAAAATCTTCTCTATCTCATACTGCAGGAGTGTTACTTGTTCATGTCTGAAATTGCTCACATTTTTATCTCAGGTATATCTTCGAACTGTGTGTGTCACTAATGACTCTGATAGTATTATGACACACAATCAGCTTGCATCTTCTCTTCCTTCCGTTCAAACCTTTTTGGCTTGACACTCATAATATAGACAATTTTATTATGCCAGTGTATGTTTCATGTTTGCCTTGTCTCTGAACACTTCCAATTCTTCTTGCTGATAATTATGCATATCACTTTTCTCTTTCAGATTCCCTCGTTATAATTTCCACAGTGCCCATCTTGTCATGTAGCTAATAGTGTAGTGTTGTTTCCACAAAATTGTTCCCCTGCTTACATCAAATACAGGATTTTTTATTTGTTTAGGCAAAATATCTTCCGTCCTTATCCTTTCGTAAACAAATTCGTAATTTCCATCCTCCCGTTTTACTAATTTTCGTCTATACACACTTCTCGTCGCTCTTGTTCTGAACTGTAATGTACCATGTACTTCTTCATACCGCCAGTAGCATTAGTACCTTCCATCCTATCAATCACGATCATTTTGAGATTTACTTACGCCAGTGATTGTGCCAATACAGCAAGTACATGAGTGGCCCAAACTGGAAACTCCCCTCCTTCCCTCCCTTCCCTTCCCTCCCTTCCCTTCCCTTCCTTCTCCTCTCCCACATAAATCCTTCTTTTGCATTCCACTCTGAAATCACAGTGTTTAGTTCAAACAAACAAACCCATCCCACGCCCTCTCTTCCCAAATTCGGAAACTTTTTGGGAATGTTTTTTTTTAACCGTTGACGTCATGCATTATAATGTATTATATATGATATGATATATATATATATATATATACTTTGTGCTTGGTCACATCCTCTGAAACCAAATTTTGATATTATTGCTAAACCCTTTCAATATGGCGCCAGTGAGACATGCTAATATTAATAATGTGTGTTGTTTTTGAGACTATAATGACAAGAGTGTATACAATGATAATAATGATACGACTGTAAATGGGTGTACAGATCTCATCATGGTATGGAGAGTCTGACACAGAGACAGATTGAAAGAATGACGAGGAATGAGTTGCCATTTAGATAACGATAATATAAGTTACTATTTGGATGATGTCGGTGGTCGAGTGATAAGGCTGACGGGCTTTGGATCATGAGGTCCCCGGATTCGAGTTCTGGCAAAACAAAGCCCAACGTTGCACTCCTTGACAAAGGCATTTATTACCTTCTTTTCCCACTCAACCCAGGTGCAGATGGGTACATGAGCTTGGGAGTTCAAACCTGCGTCAATAGCGTCTTGTCCATAAACTGGTTATTGCTATCATCATTCTGTTTCGCTTCACGCTATAGACACTGAGATAAGCCCCGGCTCTATTGGCCATACTGACATTGAAGGAACTTTAGTTTGTTTTAAAGAGGATTTGACATGTAACTTGGGCAGCAATAGATGTATGTGTAAATGCTGTAAAAAAAACACTAAAAGAATATAAACAAAAATATATTGTAAAATCTTAAAACCAACTTGGCAAGATTTTTGATTTTCAAACTCAGAAGAGGTGATTTTATTATCATTAATGTGGATTTGCACGGACATTGATTGAAAGATGAAACCAACATTGAGAGGTAAAAATATAGACAGGCTAGGATCGGGAACAGAGTAAGGGGTTGAGAAAAAGGGATTCACGTTTGGAGCTTTGCACTGTTTAACACACAACACTGACGCATCAGAACCTCTTCCTCTAACGGAGATTGTAATTACTTGAAGTAATACAGTAATAGAGAGGGATTATTGTGACTTTCATCATCATTTTCACCGTATTATAGCCACTTCTACCTTTGTCTTTCTCTTACCTGGATGGAACTCTTGAAAATACTGAGTCATTTCAGGCATGTCAGTTTTTATTTTGCTTTCGAAATGTAGAAGACAGCAGTAGCATTATTAATTTTGCTTTCGAAATGTAGAAGACAGCAGTAGCATTATTAATTTTGCTTTCGAAATGTAGAAGACAGCAGTAGCATTATTAATTTTGCTTTGGAATGTAGAAGACAGAATGGCATTCTTTAATTTTGCTTTCTTGCGAATTCTGTGTGAAACAGCAGCTCTTGATTTGTGTGTACTGGTACGAACAGTTCTATGGAGGCGATAAAATGGCAAGGGTCTACAAATCGGTTTGTGTCCAACATATTATTTCCTGTGCTACGAATATTTGATGTTGTAAAATAAGATATTTGTGTCCTTTTTTGTTTTTTGTTTGTTGTTTTTGTTGACGATTTTGAAGGGAGAAGTTTTGTTTTTAATGTTTTTGCGTTATTTAAATGCTTCGCTCATATTTTTGCTGATTCGTGTTGTAGATATTTGTACTTGCTTGGAGGTTTTGTGATTCAGTATAAGCCATACTTCTTAGGACTACAGTCTTCATGTCATTAGTGTTTTATTATTGTTGTTGTTGCTGTTGATGTTGAATGTTTGGAATGAAAGTGTGATGTCTGTTGATTTTTTTCCGTCTACTGGTTTAACACATACCCTAACAACAAAAAATTAATCTGAAAATACAATTTAACAATGTTCTTTTTCAATTTCATAACCAATTTAAATCGTATGAATACTGACAGTAATGAGTGACAGGGTATCGATGAAAAAAACGATAACACACAGAGACACCGAGGCACTGAGACATCGACACACCGAGACATCGACACACCGTGACACTGAGACATCGAGACACCGAGACACTGAGACATCGAGACACCGAGACATTGAGACATCGAGACACCGAGACACTGAGACATCGAGACACCGAGACACTGAGATATCGAGACACCGAGACACTGAGACATCGAGACACTGAGACATCGAGACACCGAGACACTGAGACATCGAGATAATGAGACATCGAGATAATGAGACATCGAGACACCCAGACACCGAGACATCGAGACACTGAGACACCGAGACACCAAGACATCGAGACACCAAGACATCGAGACACCGAGACACTGAGACACCAAGGCACCAAGGCACCAAGGCACCAAGCCACCAAGACACCGAGACATCGAGACACCAAGACACCGAGAGACACCAAGAGCACCAAGACACCGAGACACAGAGACACCGAGATACCAAGACACCGAGACTGAGACATCGAGACATCGAGACATCGAGACACACCGAGACGGAGACCGAGACAAACGAGACATCGAGACACTGAGACATCGAGACATTGAGACATCGAGACATCGAGACACAGAGACACTGAGACAACGAGACTGATCGAGACACCGAGACTGAGACATCAAGACATCGAGACACCGAGACATCGAGACACAGAGACATCGAGACACCGAGACATCGAGACACTGAGACAACGAGACATCGAGACATCGAGACATCGAGACACCGAGACATCGATACACTGAGTCTTCTCCTTCTCCAAACACAACAGAAATGACAAGAAGCTCTCAGTTGCTACTCGACTTGGGATCATCAGGTCCCTGGTTCGAATCATAGCAAAGCTAGGTCTGATGGTGTAGTGTTTTCTTTGCGATAAGCACACGGTGTAAATGGGTTTGGAAACACTAGCTTGGAAAGAAATACCTGCTTCAGACTACCGCTGGTCTAGGAGGTGATTGTTTTTTCACCTGTTCCATTTCACTGTATAGGAATCGGGATACGCCCTGCCACCATGGGCCGTACTGGCCTTGGATGAACGTTAAAGTTTACTTGTAAACTCATTTTATTCAATGGCAGATGGCCGTTGTCTCAACAAGGATCATGTTAGTGGTCCAAGTTTGATCATTGTTATTTCATACCTAAGTTGTGTTACTCTGCTACTAGTTTAAAGACACGTTTTAATAATGGTGTGGGCCATTTTTGCCTTGGTGTTGAAGTTCATGGAGCAGAACAATGCAGAGATTGACTCAGGTTGAAGGGGAGAAAAGGGACAAAAGGGATTTTTTTAGGCAGGGGTGGGGGCGGATGTATGGTAGGGTCTACCTGTGACAAGCCAGTAGTAGTTTTGCCATGTTTCCATGGTGAGTGATTTCAGTTTCTATTTTCCTCCACGGTTTGTGATTTAAAAGGCGGGGCTCAACTCCGCCTCTGCCACAGAAAAAGAAAAAAGAGTGCACGTTTTACTTTCTTTTGCTCTTGCTCTCTCTTTCTCACTCTCTTTCTCTTTCTCTTTCTCTTCTCTCTCTCTCTTGCTCTCTCTCTCTCTCTCTCTCTCTCTGCTCTCTCTCTCTCTCTCTCTCTCTCTCTCTCTCTCTCTCTCTCTCTCTCTCTCTCTCTCTCTCTCTCTCTCTCTCTCTCTCTCTCTCTCTCTCTCTCTCTCTCTCTCTCTCTCTCTCTCTCTCTCTCTCTCTCTCTCTCTCTCTCTCTCTCTCTCTCTCTCTCTCTCTCTCTCTCTCTCTCTCTCTCTCTCTCTCTCTCTCTCTCTCTCTCTCTCTCTCTCTCTCTCTCTCTCTCTCTCTCTCTCTCTCTCTCTCTCTCTCTCTCTCTCTCTCTCTCTCTCTCTCTCTCTCTCTCTCTCTCTCTCTCTCTCTCTCTCTCTCTCTCTCTCTCTCTCTCTATCTATCTATCTATCTATCTATCTTTCTATCTATCTCTCTTTCTATCTATCTCTATCTCTTCCATTGTTTTCTACGGATGAGTGATATAGATCTATGTATAGTACTTGTGTTAATATGTGTTCGTCGATGTGTTAGGCAGACAGCCTGTCGATTTGTTTGTTTCGTGTTTTTTATTGTGTTTACAAATTACACTTACTGTGTGTGTCGCCTCCTGTCATGTGTATGTATTGGGTTATGTGTTAACCTTTGCTCGGGTTTGTTGACTTTGTATTACATATAGTGCAGGTAACAGTCTATGTAATTCTCAATGATAACGATGATAAATACGACAATAGTAATATTAATGACGATAATTTAGGGTAATGCTAAGCAGTGTCCTCAGTCCATTGCTATTCAGAATATTATCGCGTGCATCATCGAATGATCCTTAATCCTATAGGGTTTTTTTCCCTTTGCATTCTTGCTCCTGTTGCTTTTGTTATTGTTTGTCATCGTTGAGTTGTCTGTATTTGTTATCGTTATCTTTGTTGTCGTTGCTGCCTTAAATTCTTCGTTAGCTTTTACATTGTCAGTGCCCCTTCATATATCATTTCCTAATTTCGTTTTGGTGTTTTGCTTTGTTCCGTGTTTTGATGCATGTAATTGGTGAAATGTATTGAACGTGGTTTTTAAATGACTGATCTCTGTTTTGTATAAATGTCGTATGTGTGTATTCAATATCTGACCACTCTTTCCCATTATTGACGTGTTTTAATTGTTGTTAATTTCATTTCAAAATTTTATTAGTGTTATGAATCGGCGTTTTATCATGACTCCACCAGAGAGATTTATTTTACTTTTCTCTATTCTGCTGATGACGCAGATGATTATGAACATTGTTCTAGTTGAGCTTCTTCACTTTAAACTTATAAAAAAAAAATACACTACAGCATCTCATGAATCAAAAAACAAGACAACAAAACAAAAGTCAATTCCATAGCAGATTGAGGAATGTTACGACATTGAAAGTAATTGTAAAACTTGCGATCTCAATCTGAAACGACACAGCTTTTATACATTATACTATACTGTGCACTTGTATATTAGTCAAATGTATCAAGTTTGTACATTGGATTCCCAGTGTGCACTTATATATTAGTCAAATGCATCAAGTTTATACATTGGATTCCCAGTGTGCACTTATACATTAGTTAAATGTATCAAGTTTGTACGTTGATTCCCAATGTGCACTTATATAATTCCATTCATACTAACCACGAGCAGCATCACTATAGCTAGTTGGAGAAGATTAAAACTAAACGGATAGAGACATCGTATCCGATAATCGTCAGTCGGTACGAGTGCGAATACCTTGGGCGAATCCGCCACCAACACAACGCTCAAATTAAATCTAAATTGCCCGTAATGCTTGGCCAATACAATCTTTTAAAATCAATTTAAAGCTTCGGAGAAGCAGTCAAGAAAAAGGGAAACACAATGTCTGCTTGTTTAGGCAAAGAGAAAACAATTCTATCGTAGAATCCTATGAGAGGCAATATCAGGTTATTGATTATATTCAACAGCTTCTATTTCTAGAGTACTTGGAATACCGGTGAACTTGATTACGATATTATTTCAATATATTTTGTTTTTTTATTGTATGATTCTATGCATTTGACTATGTACTCATGCACACATATTTTGTATTCATGAATATTTTTCAAATCGTGTAAATGCCGGTGATATCAAAACGCTAAGTCCTAACTCCTATTGGTATCCAAGAAGATTCGATAGCAAAAATACATTTCCAGCAGAAACTTGGTTGATAAATCTTTTGATGGTTTATCCTTTTCATAACTTCATCAATACTCAAATCGTTTACTTGAAGGGTTAAGAAAAGCCTATCAACAACATTAATATTTGTCTATTGTTTGTTATATATATCCTAAATATCGAGGTTACAAATATATACGTATAACAACAAAAAAGCAAGAAAACTTGTTTATTTATCATCAATGCTAAACAGATTAACATTTTATAACTTTAAATAAATAGACTGATATTTAAGAATTTTACAACACTAAACTGATTGATATTTTATAACTTTAAATAGACTGACATAAGAATTTTACTACACTAAATAGATTAATATTTTATACCTTTAAATAGACTGACATGTGAATTTTAAAACACTTAACTAGTTTACTTTTTATAATTTAAAATAGACTGACATA
>JAXRKP010000235.1:120000-132500 GCA_037039925.1 Doris montereyensis
TTCCCTCTAGATCTATTATAGTTCAAGATATATTGTCTCAATGCTTTATCTAAAGTTTCCAATTCTTTGTTTTCGAAACATTCTATCTAGTTTAATACTCGAACACGCTGGAGGACTCATTGGCACCGTTACATCTGCTATTTCCAGAGCTTTCAGATCTGACTGGGCAATGACGTCATATGGTCATTTAAATGTTTTCCGAGCTTTCGTTAAACTAAACTACTTCTAACTCATCGGTTGACGAGGGATGCTGTATAATTTATGACCAACTCAGATTTGAGCACGAACATATTTAATGTTTAGATCCCAGGTTGTAAGATAAGAAAATAAAGGGAGAACAGACCCTTTCGCCAATTCTCTATCAGAGTTGTAGTCTTCGAAATGGTATATAGTGGATCTCTAAATTAACCAGTTAACATATGACAAATGTGTTTCTTTGTCGGTCTCTAGATCTATTATAGTTCAAGATATATTGTCTCAATGCTTTCTCTAAAGTTTCCAATTCTATTGTTTTCTCATTCTATCTAGTTTAATACTGGAACACGCTGGAGGACTCATTGGCACCATACATCTGTAAACCTCTCTCAGATCTGACTTGCATCATGGTCATTTAAATGTTTCGAGCTTTCTTCAACTAAAGATACAAGTAACTCATCAAAGTCAAAGTAACGTTCGTATAATTTATGACCAACTCAGATTTGAGCACGAACATATTTAATGTTTAGATCCCAGGTTGTAAGATAAGAAAATAAAAAGGAGAACAGACCACGCCAATGATCTATCAGAGTTGTAGTCTGAGTGTTTCTCCCCTTTCTCTAAATTAACCAGTTAACAATTATGTCATCTCTTCTTCTCTCTCTCTCTCTCTCTCTCTTTCTCTCTCTCTCTCTCTCTCTCTCTCTCTCTCTCTCTCTCTCTCTCTCTCTCTCTCTCTCTCTCTCTCTCTCTCTCTGCTCTCTGCTCTCTGTCTCTCTCTCACTCTCTCTCTCTCTCTCTCTCTCTCTCTCTCTCTCTCTCTCTCTCTCTCTCTCTCTCTCTCTCTCTCTCTCTCTCTGCCTCTGCCTCTGCCTCTGCCTCTGCCTCTGCCTCTGCCTCTGCCTCTCCCTCCTCTGCCTCTGCCTCTCTCTCTCTCTCTCTCTCTCTCTCTCTCTCTCTCTCTCTCTCTCTCTCTCTCTCTCTCTCTCTCTCTCTCTCTCTCTCTCTCTCTCTCTCTCTCTCTCCCTCTCTGTCTCTCTCTGTCTCTCCTCTAGTCTCTCCCTCTCTCTGTGTCTCTGTGTCTCTGTGTCTCTGTGTCTCTGTGTCTCTCTCTCTCTCTCTCTCTCTCTCTCTCTCTCTCTCTCTCTCTCTCTCTCTCTCTCTCTCTCTCTCTCTCTCTCTCTTTCTCAGTATTTTTGGATTGACCTCTTGACCCTACCAGCAGAAAGTCAATATTGACCAACTCAACCTTGAAACAAAGCCTGGTGGCAGAACTCGCTGACCTCAGTTTTGATTCCTGAGGAATGTAGCAGTCCTCCATTTTTTCAGACACCAGAGCTTTTCGTTAAGCTTGGACGTGAATGTGCTTGTCTGTTTGTCCATTTGTAGCTGACCGATGTGAAGAGAAAGAAAAAAGAGAAAGTAAAAGTTCCTCCAAGGCAACTGCGGCCCATAGAGCCGGAGCTTATCCCCTTGCTATAGCGTCAAGCGGAACCAGTGATAATTATCACCTCCTCGATAGGAGGCTAGTCTGACGCAGGTTTTTACCCCGCCATAGTGTTTGTATTTATTTTCACATGGACAAAGAGAAGTTAAGTAAGATCCATACTCAGAGTTAAGCGTAGTGTAATCAGGAGTAGAGATCTAATTTTTCTAGGGACACGGAATAGATTGGTAGCTGGCCATTGCATAGATTGGTAGCCGGCCATTGCATAGATTGGTAGCTGGTCATTGCATAGATTGATAGCTGGCCATTGCATAGATTGGTAGCTGGTCATTGCATAGATTGGTAGCTAGCCATTGCCATTGCATAGATTGGTAGCCAGCCAATTGCATGGATTGGTAGCTGACAATTGCATAGATTGGTAGCTGACTATTCATGGATTGGTAGCTGGCTATTGCATAGATTGGTAGCTGACAATTGCATGGATTGGTAGCTGGCTATTGCATAGATTGGTAGCTGACAATTGCATAGATTGGTAGCTTGCTATTGCATAGATTGGTAGCTGACAATTGCATAGATTGGTAGCTTGCCATTGCATAGATTGGTAACTCACAATTGCATAGATTGGTAGCTGACAATTGCATGGATTGGTAGCTGGCTATTGCATAGATTGGTAGCTGACAATTGCATAGATTGGTAGCTGGCCCATAGATTGGTAGCATAAATTGAGCCATTGCATAGATTGGTAGCGGGAGCCATTGTTACATTGGTAGCTGGCTATTGCATAGATTGGTAGCGGACCATTACATAAATTGATAGCTGGCTATTGCATAGATTGGTAGCGGACCATTACATAAATTGGTAGCTGGCTATTGCATAGATTGGTTGCTGGTCATTGCTTTCCATACCGCCTTTTGTCACCGAGTCTGAACAGACCTATCTACCCATTCCGTTGCTTGGTTGACAGAAGGGCTAGAAAAATTGTGCCCGGACTGGGCATTGAACTCGGGTCAGCTGGTTGGGAGACAGACGGTCCACCGACTGAGCTACCTATACCTGTGAAGAGTTGGCAAAAATGTGTCTTTGTAAAGGAACACAACGTTGAATCTTGCTTTGCTGGCTAGGATTCAAACCAATGACTTCATGATCGAATTCCGCCAGCCTTACCACTCGGCCACGATATCGCACGATGTGGAGATAAGGAATTTGTACGATCAAAGCAGCTAGATCAAATAAACAGTCTTCCCGAACTTATTCTCTAGGGTACCACCGGAGGGAGGAGGAGAAGAGAAAGACAGAAAAATAAAAATGGGAAGACAACATCACGAAGTGTACAAGGAAAAAAGTTTTTGTTTTAGTCCTTTGTCTGAATCTTTTCTAATGAATCAGTTTTGGATCAACTTTCAACAACAAAATGGATGACAAAGAACTTAACCCCAACATAACATTACCTATAACTTATAAGCACACAATCGACATTGACATATTACCACTACCCCCAGTTAAGTGTCCATTGTTCGATTACGGTTGGTATCTTTCTTTCTCTTTCTCCTTCCGAGTCACGGGAGCGGAAATTCCCCCGTCACGCCACGTACTGGAACAACCATGCTAGTGACAATCATCAACTTTTGACTAAAGGTTGCACCAGACCCAGTCTTGCTTTAAAGGAGGCATTTTTCTAAAACAGATAACACGTGAAGGACTGTATATCGTTTATCTCCCAGACCAGCCCACTTCACTCAAAGTCCTTCTCAACTCAATGGGGAGCATACAGTACTAACACTCTGACATGATCTTTCTCTACCTATAGCTGGGTACTTATTCACACCTGAATCAAGTGAGGAAAGTAGAAAGAAGTACTTTTCCTAAGAATCTAAGAATACAACGTTGTGACAACAACCCACCTGTGCCAGCCGTGGGGCTAGAATCAGTGTAGTAGTGATTATATTACAACCTCACAAACTGCGGTTCAGCTACAACTGGGTGGTTACAATCTCACAACACTACGGTTCAGCTACAACACCTAGTTACAATCATACGGTCTCAGCAACAACGGTGGTTCACCTCACAACACTACGGTTCAGCTACAATGATAGTTACTCTCACAACACTACGGTTCAGCTACAATGTGATAGTTATCTTCAATTAAACACTACGGTTCAGCTACAACGCCTCACAACACTACGGTTCAGACATAGCCTTTCACAACACTACGGTTCAGCTTCAACGCTCTCACAACACTACGGTTCAGCTACAACGTGATAGTTACATCTCACAACACTACGGTTCAGCTACAAAGTTGTAATAGTTACGCCTCTCACAACACTACGGTTCAGCTACAACGCCTCCCACAACACTACGGTTCAGCTACAATGATAGTTCAATCTCACAACACTACGGTTCAGCTACAACGTAATCTCAATCAACACACGGTTCAGCACAACGGTTCACAACACTACGGCTTCAATGTAATAGTTACGCAATCTCTCACAACACTACGGTTCAGCTACACTTACAATGTAATAGTTACAATCTCACAACACCACGGCTCTGCTACAACGTGGTGGTTACAATCCCACAACACCACGGCTCAGCTACAACGTGGTGGTTACAATCCCACAACACCACGGCTCAGCTACAACGTGGGTGGTTACAATCTCACAACACTACGGCTCAGCTACAACGTGATAGTTACAACCTCACAACACTACGGCTCAGCTACAACGTGATAGTTACAACCTCACAACACTACGGCTCAGCTACAACGTGATAGTTACAACCTCACAACACTACGGCTCAGCTACAACGTGATAGTTACAACCTCACAACACCGCACGGCTCAGCTACAACGTGGTGGTTACAATCTCAAACACTACGGCTCAGCTACAACGTGGTGGTTACAATCTCACAACACTACGGCTCAGCTACAACGTGGTGGTTACAATCTAAACACTACGGTTCAGCTACAACGATAGTTACAACCTCACAACACTACGATTCAGCTACAACGTGATAAGTTACAACCTCACAACACTACGGTTCAGCTACAATGCGCATAGTTACAACCTCACAACACTACGGTTCAGCTACAACGTGATAGTTACAACCTCACAACACCACGGCTCAGCTACAACGTGGTGGTTACACAATCTCACAACACTACGGCTCCGCCACAACGTGGTGGTTACAATCCCACAACACCACGGCTCAGCTACAACGTGATAGTTACAATCTCACAACACTACGGCTCAGCTACAACGCCCCATGTTTTTTCCTATATGGACTTATCTATTTCTCTTCTTTTTTTTGCTTTCAAATAATATCTTATTGATATTAATATCAAGCATGATATAAAAAATAGCACAGCCTTCATCCATGAGATGCTTGTCTTATATATACAAATTAAAAACAAATACAATGTAATAAAAGTAAAAGTAAGTAAAACAAAACAAAAAAGTATATGTAATAGACATGCACAGAGTCCGTCTCAGGTGGGACTAGGTGTCGATCCATCAACCAGACCATGGAGGAAGATTTTACTGAAAAAAAAATCGAGGAAGTTTTCCAACCGTTGACGGGACTTGAACCATAACCTTTGGATTGATAGGGCGGCCCCTTGCCTCTGAACTACCGAGTCCCCCGTCGATTAGCTAAACTAGTTGGAATCACAGCGTTATAGGTAGACACATTTTTTCGTATCATTTTCATTTGAAACACATTAGTACATGTATCATTATAGGTAGACACCTTTTAGTATCATTTTTCATTTGAAACATTAGTACATGTATCATTATAGGTAGACACCTTTTTAGCATCCTTTTTCATTTGAAACACATTAGTACATGTATCATTATAGGTAGACACCTTTTTAGTATCATTTTCATTTGAAACACATTAGTACATGTATCTTTATAGGTAGACACCCTTTTTTAGTATAATTTTTCATTTGAAACACATTAGTACATGTATCATTATAGGTAGACACCTTTTAGTATCATTTTCATTTGAAACACATTAGTACATGTATCTTTATAGTGTAGACACCTTTTTAGTATCATTTTTCATTTGAAACACATTAGTGCTTAAAACAAATTAAAAAAAAACAACATACCCGCACTGCCTAGAGTATTTGGCTTAACATTCAACTCAAAATTTTTATTTTTATTTTTATTTCAATCTAGTTGGTACACCCAAAAGGGTTTGTACCACTTCAATGTATTAACGTTTATGTGGCGTTAAATATTTGTAATGGTTGTCTTTTAAAAAATTGGACATTACTGCTCACACTGGATTGAGATAACGCTTAACGCAATATAATATTTTAATATATAATCATCATTATTATTATCGTCAACACCAAAATTAAGATCACCATCATAAGTATTATCAGCATCCCATGCACTCTCCTCCTTATCAGTATAATCATTATCGTTGCCATCATCATCATCATCATCATAGTCGTCGCCATCATCATCGTCGTCGTCATCGCCATTACAATCATCGTCGGTATCATCCTCATCGTCGTCGTCATCGCCATTACAATCATCGTCGGTATCATCCTCATCGTCGCCATCATCATCATGGTCGTCGCCATCATCATCACGGTAGCCATCGTCATCATCACCGTCGTTGACGTTGAATTACGTCATTATGATAAACAGTATGTTCTCATCTCTATTTCTCTCCCGTGGCCAGCGAAAGACCGGCTCAGTGCACTTGCCCACATACCAACCTGCACACCTTCACACGCAAAAGAAAAAAACACACATTTTCCACTTGCAGCCATACATACTTTATTTCTAACATATTTCCTTCTTCTCTAGTAAAACTGATGCTTCATTCATGCTTCTCTCCTTTGACCCCATTGCTCTGTCTCCTCATTCTACAAACATCAGTCGACCTTCACCTTGTAATTTTAACCTTCATGTCCGTCGCACTGCTCCCCCCCTAACCTCTTTCCGCCACCGTATTATCCCCCCCCTACACACTACCTCTTATCTCGTCACAACCCCTTCCGTCTCACTTCCCTGACCCTGTTCTGTGTTTTAATAATTCTCTCTCTCTCTCTCTCTCTCTCTCTCTCTCTCTCTCTCTCTCTCTCTCTCTCTCTCTCTCTCTCTCTCTCTCTCTCTCTCTCTCTCTCTCTCTCTCTCTCTCTCTCTCTCTCTCTCTCTCTCTCTCTCTCTCTCTCTCTCTCTCTCTCTCTCTCTCTCTCTCTCTCTCTCTATCTATCTCTCTCTCTCTCGTCTCTCTATCTATCTCTCTCTATATCTATCTTTCTATTCTCTCATTCTCTCTGCCTATATATTTAATATGTCTATCTCTCTCTATCTCTCTCTCTCTCTACCTTTCTGTCTGTCTGACTCTCTGTTTATATACCATATTATATTTAACATGGATATTTTTTCTCCCCCCCCTCTCTCTCTCTCTCTCTCTCTCTCTCTCTCTCTCTCTCTCTCTCTCTCTCTCTCTCTCTCTCTCTCTCTCTCTCTCTCTCTCTCTCTGTCTCTCTCTGTCTCTCTCTCTACTGTCTGTCTGTCTGTCTCTCTCTCTCTCTCTCTCTCTCTCTCTCTCTCTCTCTCTCTCTCTCTCTCTCTCTCTCTCTCTCTCTCTCTCTCTCTCTCTCTCTCTCTCTATCTCTATATATCTCCCCCCTTGTCTGCCTCTGTCTCTCTCTGTCTGTCTGTCTGTCTGTCTGTCTCTCTACCTCTCTACCTTTCTGTCTCTGTTTCTATCGTATATTTAATATGTATATTTCTCTCTGTCTCTCTCTCTCTCTCTCTCTGTCTCTCTCTGTCTGTCTGTCTGTCTGTCTCTCTCTCTCTCTCTCTCTCTCTCTCTCTCTCTCTCTCTCTCTCTCTCTCTCTCTCTCTCTCTCTCTATCTATCTATCTATCTATCCCTCACCCCCCCCTTGTCTGCCTACCTGTCTGTTTATCTCTGTCTCTATATATCTGTCTCTCTGTCTATCTGTCTCTCTACCTTTCTGTCTGTCTGACTTTCTGTGTATACACCGTATATTTTTAATATCTATATTTCTCTCTCTCTCTCTCTCTCTCTCTCTCTCTCTCTCTCTCTCTCTCTCTCTCTCTCTCTCTCTCTCTCTCTCTCTCTCTCTCTCTCTCTCTCTCTCTCTCTCTCTCTCTCTCTCTCTCTATCTATCCTCTCTCTCTCTCTCTCTCTCTCTCTGTCTCTCTCTCTCTCTCTGTCTCTCTCTCTCTCTCTCTCTCTCTCTTCTCTCTCTATCTCTCACATTCCCTCACCCCTCTCTGAAATACAACTGCCACTCTTCTATATACATTCTACCTCACTTTTCCCTCACCCTCACCCTGACCTCCCCTACCCCCTCCTCCCCCCCGACTCTCCTCGTCCTCTTCATCCTCCTCTTTCACATGGTCTTCTATTTCTTCATTATTCCCCAATGCTAACATAATATCCCAACCACTCCTGGTCCACACTCTCCATCCAAGCTTTAAACTTCAAGTCTTCTACTTCTTACCCTCCCAAGAACTTCCTCTCCTCAGCAACAGTGACCACCGTATTATACAGACGGCAGCTTTCCGGTGTTTATCCAGACGTTCGTGCGTCAGTCAGGAGCGTCCAGTCTGCAAATACCGTGTCATTCTCTCAGACTCTTTTGACTAGAATAGGCTAGGCTCGTGGGTCTCGAATTGGACTGACCAACCGGTGGACATCGTAAAAGACAGATGCTGCCATGTTTGTTTAAGTGCTCTTCCTGTTTATTATTTTTGCATCGCGACCTTATTGCCCCAGCATGGGTGCGCCTCGGCTCTGCTCTTTTTTTCTGGTCTGTTCGTCTCCCCCCCCATTCTCGATTTCCATTTCTCCTCTTTCTGCGTCCCCTTTCACCCCCATACGCTTTTCAACCCACCCCTCCCGCCCCGTTGCATGCATTATCGACAGCTCGTTGGAACAGGTCAAGTGTTTGAAGACGTAATATATATTTTTAGCACGCTGTTCTACCACATAGGAATATCTTAGCATGACCTTATATTTCGGATATAGCGTATGTATGACAATCGTTATTTACAGAATTTGAAAAGAAACTAGCTGAAAACAGATTTTGTTTATAAAGTTTGTAAACCAGTCTAGTACTCAAATAAGATAAGTCAAATGTTCAGATGTTCTCTTCCTGCATGGGAGAAGTGCTTTGTCTTCCCTTCTGCTCCCTTCTTTTTTCTACTTATTTTCTCTCTGGTCGTGGTACCAAATTACAAGTGGTTTTCGAATGGAGGATCCAGACAGAGACTCCACTGCCTGCCGTTGCAGATTGGTCAATACGTTGAGTGCTTGCCTTGTAATATTAGCTTGAAGTTCATTCCCCGCTTGTTCTCTGATCACTTGCTTGTAATATGATTTTGAGGTTCATTCGCTTGTTCTCTGTTCACCTGCTTGTAATCTGAGTTTGAGGTTCATTCCCCACTTGTTCTCTGTTCACCTGCTTGTAGTCTGGAGTTTGAGGTTCATTCCTTGGCTTGTTCTCTATTCACCTGCTTGTAGTCTCAGTTTGAGGTTCATTCCCGGCTTGTTCTCTGTTCACCTGCTTGAAGTCAGAGTTTGAGGTTCATTCCCGCTGGTTCTCTGCTCATTGGCTTATTATCTGAGTTTAAAGTTCATTCCCCGCTTGTTCTCTGTTCACCTGCTTGTAGTCTGAGTTTGAGGTTCATTCCCCGCTGGTTCTCTGTTCATTGCATTGTAGTCTGAGTTTGAGGTTCATTCCCGCTTGTTCTCTGTTCACCTGCTTGTAGTCTGAGTTTGATGTTCATTCCCCTCTTGTTCTCTGTTCACCTGCTTGTAATCTGAGTTTGAGGTTCATTCCCCTCTTGTTCTCTGTTCACCTGCTTGTAATCTGAGTTTTAGGTTCATTCCCACTTGTTCTCTGTTCATTGCATTGAGTCTGAGTTTGAGGTTCATTCCTCGCTTGTTCTCTGTTCACCTGCTTGTAATCTGAGTTTGAGGTTCATTCCCCGCTTGTTCTCTGTTCATTGCATTGTAGTCTGAGTTTGAGGTTCATTCCCGCCTGTTCTCTGTTCATTGCATTGTAGTCTGAGTTTGAGTTCATTCCCCGCTGGTTCTCTGTTCATTGGCTTGTTATCTGAGTTTGAAGTTCATTCCCCGCTTGTTCTCTGTTCACCTGCTTGTAGTCTGAGTTTGAGGTTCATTCCCCGCTGGTTCTCTGTTCATTGCATTGTAGTCTGAGTTTGAGGTTCATTCCCCGCTGGTTCTCTGTTCATTGCATTGTAGTCTGAGTTTGAGGTTCATTCCCGCTTGTTCTCTGTTCACCTGCTTGTAGTCTGAGTTTGAGGTTCATTCCCTCTTGTTCTCTGTTCACCTGTTGTAGTCTGAGTTTGAGGTTCATTCCCCTCTTGTCCTCTGTTCACCTGCTTGTTATCTGAGTTTGAGGTTCATTCCCCACTTGTTCTCTGTTCACCTGCTTCTAGTCTGAGTTTGAGGTTCATTCCCCTTGTTCTCTGTTCACCTGCTTGTAGTTTGAGTTTGAGGTTCATTCCCCTCTTGTTCTCTGTTCACCTGTTGTAGTCTGAGTTTGAGGTTCATCCCACTCTTGTTCTCTGTTCACCTGCTTGTTATCTGAGTTTGAGGTTCATTCCCCTCTTGTTCTCTGTTCACCTGCTTGTAATCTGAGTTTGAGGTTCATTCCCAGCTTGTTCTCTGTTCATTGCATTGAGTCTGAGTTTGAGGTTCATTCCTCGCTTGTTCTCTGTTCACCTGCTTGTAATCTGAGTTTGAGGTTCATTCCCCGCTTGTTCTCTGTTCATTGCATTGTAGTCTGAGTTTGAGGTTCATTCCCGCCTGTTCTCTGTTCATTGCATTGTAGTCTGAGTTTGAGGTTCATTCCCCGCTGGTTCTCTGTTCATTGCATTGTAGTCTGAGTTTGAGGTTCATTCTGGGCTTGTTCTCTGTTCACCTGCTTGTAATCTGAGTTTGAGGTTCATTCCCCGCTTGTTCTCTGTTCATTGCATTGTAGTCTGAGTTTGAGGTTCATTCCGCTTGTTCTCTGTTCACCTGCTTGAAGTCTGAGTTTGAGTCTCTGTTCACCTGCTTGTAATCTGAGTTTGAGGTTCATTCCCTCTTGTTCTCTGTTCACCTGCATTGTAGTCTGAGTTTGAGGTTCATTCCCCTCTTGTTCTCTGTTCACCTGCTTGTTATCTGAGTTTGAGGTTCATTCCCTCTTGTTCTCTGTTCACCTGCTTGTTATCTGAGTTTGAGGTTCATTCCCTCTTGTTCTCTGTTCACCTGCTTGTAATCTGAGTTTGAGGTTCATTCCCTCTTGTTCTCTGTTCACCTGCTTGTTATCTGAGTTTGAGGTTCATTCCCCGCTTGTTCTCTGTTCATTGCATTGTAGTCTGAGTTTGAGGTTCATTCGCCGCTTGTTCTCTGTTCACCTGCTTGTAATCTGAGTTTGAGGTTCATTCCCGCTTGTTCTCTGTTCATTGCATTGTAATCTGAGTTTGAGGTTCATTCCCCGCTGGTTCTCTGTTCATTGCATTGTAGTCTGAGTTTTGAGGTTCATTCCCTGCTTGTTCTCTGTTCACCTGCATTGTAATCTGAGTTTGAGGTTCATTCCCCGCTTGTTCTCTGTTCATTCTCTGAGTTTGTTCACCTGTTCTTGTAATCTGAGTTTGAGGTTCATTCCCTCTGGTTCTCTTGTTCATTTGCATTGTAATCTGAGTTTGAGGTTCACCTTGTTCTCTCTGTAGTCTGAGTTTGAGGTTCATTCCCCTCTTGTTCTCTGTTCACCTGTTGTAGTCTGAGTTTGAGGTTCATTCCCTCTTGTCCTCTGTTCACCCTGCTTGTACCAAAGAGTGTTGCGCTAAGGAGTGTTCTCAACTTGGTTGGTGTTACGATCCATTTCAATCTCATTTATGGCGAGGTGACGGGTGCCGACACAGAGGTGGCGGTTGTATTCTATTGATGTCCATCAATGCTTGTTTCTATTCATTCAAATGTCTTTGCCGTGGTTTTGTTCCTTTATTTTGGGTTTTACTATTTTTCCATGTTCTTATTCATCATTTTGGGACATTTGATAGCCCAATAATGGGATGAGGAAATTGTTCCTCTAAAGGAAAAAAATAATGAAAACAGAGAATGCCGGTACATTTCGACACGAAACGAGCAAGGCAGTAATCCACTTAAGTCATGACAAAGGTCATGTGCCTGGCAATGTACAGGAAAATGTACATTGATGTCGTGACGTCAGAAAACGAACGAATTATGGGAGGGTAGTCCCATGACAGAAGCGACTGGGAAAAATCTTTCTGAACTATCTGACTGTGATACTGGTGAGTGACGGGTGAGGGTGAGAAAACGTCGGAGGATTGCAGGACAAACGGTGTAGAAGATGTAGTGGTAGTCAATTGTACACTGCACTGTGATGGCTCGCCGAGCTCGGACAAATTTGAATAGATCCATTTCCAAGACAAATCGTTGGTGGTTGGTGACAAAGTGACATATTTAATAATTCATTCATTCATGAAAAGATATTCCCTCAATCGGAGGTACATCTAGTGGACGTATATGAAAATAATACACAACGGTCTCTCACACTTCATCTCTGGCCCAGCCCGTCTCAGGGGGTTCCCGCGAATTCTTGGTGGGCGTCTCTCAAATCAAGCCTCCTCTTCCATTCCTTTTCTATTCTCTCAATCCCTCTATCAAATCGCCCTGACGACCTCTTATATAGGCATCGCGTGGACGTCTCAGAAAGCTTTTACTTCTACGTCACGCGCCAGCCCACACTATCCATATTCCAACTGAGAGAAGTACCAGCCGTGACATAACATCAATACAATATATACAGCATGGTCCAACATTATGAAATG
>JAXRKP010000235.1:137500-157500 GCA_037039925.1 Doris montereyensis
AGGAAAACCAAAAAATGATGAAAATTCGGACTTTAAAACATTTGAATATGCTGGAATCATGATAGCTTTTAAAACCGACTCTACCAAACTCATCATCTATTTATAAACCACCACCAAGTGCTAGAAATGGGACTAAGACACCAGCGTTTTATTTATGAATTTGAAGATTTTCTTCATCAAAATAAACATCATCAAAAAAATTAAATGTTATTCTTGGAGACTTTAATGTTCCTTTTCAACAACATCATCATCAGACGTCAGAAGTGGGAACATCATTGTTATCAGCTCATGAGATGGTACAACATCATTGACAAACCAACTCACAGTGGCGAACACATCCTCGACTGGGTATTGACAAGTGCCGACATGAAATTGGCTATTCCGGTTGTTGTTGATGCGATCTGTCTGTCGGGTCATTCTTTTGTGCGATTTGATACCAGCACCAATATGACCAAATACACAACACATAAACAAATAGTGTCCATAGATGTTTAGAAAACTCGATGTTCCACGGTTTAAAGGAGATATGTCTGATTGTCTTAAGTTTAAATGAGAAGATGTGAAATTTCCCAATTAAAAGTATGATACGGAAGTTCTAGCCCCTCCCTTACCACAAGAACAGTAAATGTGAAAAACATGTCCGTGGTATACTCTTAAGGTTAAGCGTGCAAAACAAGGAAAAAGAAAGGTTGATAGAAGGTGGAAGAAATCTGGATTAATCGTCGATAAAGAAATATATATCATCAAAAATAAATAAATGAAACTACTATCTGGATATAGTGAGAGAACACCAGAAATTCTAAAGATTTTCAAGCTCATAAATAATTTATTGGGGAAAGAAAAAGTATCAAACCTCCCATCCCATACTTCAGACCCACAGTATTGCAGAACAATTTTCCGAGTATTTCAATGGAAACAAATTCCAATACACGCAAATCTCTAGATCAGAGCCAGGGACACTCTGATTTTGATTCATTCACAAGCGAGCCTATAACCTTGTTCAATGACATCGCGGTTGACGACACTAAAAATGTTATTCGTTTTCGCAAGCCCAAAAAATATTTTAACCTTGACTCAATAGAAACATCGCTCTTAAAACAATGTTTGGATGAACTTGCACAATATATTACGAAAATAATTAATCAATCACTGATTGCGGGAACTGTTCCTCAACAGTTCAAAACGCTATTGTGAAACCACTATTGAAGAAATTGGGGCTAGATAGTGAAAATCTAAAACTATAAGCCTGTTTCTAATCTGCTACATTAAAAAAAACCATCTTGGAAAAGGCTGTTTGTCAAGATCAAATATCAACCCGCATCAAGAATGGTCTTTGAGCGTTTTTCAATCAGCATACCGTGCTAACCTTTCTTTCGTTATCAGTTCCCATTCTACATTTGGTGTATCGGTTCAGATGCCCGAGATGATCTTTCTCCAGGATGCCCTGTCTGGTATTTTCTGTTTCCTTCCAAAAATTAAATTTCTATGCTTCAATGCCTCTTTTATATATTCTTCCCACTTTCTCCGAGGTCTGCCTTTTTGGTCTTTAACTTTGGTTTTTAGCACTGTAAACTGATTTAGCTATTCTATTGTCATTCATTCTGTTTACATGCCCAAATCATCTCAATTGATTTGTTTCTATCTTAGTTTTTATGCACATCTGCTTTGGTTTGATCTTTTTATTGCTGTGTTTCTCATTGTGTCTCTTTTAGTTTTACCTACTATTCTTCTTATATATTTCATTATAAGCTGCCTCTACTCTACTGTATTCTCTACTATCTAAGGTCCAGGTTTCACTGCCATAGAGATAGTAGGACAATAAACTGTATTGTATAGTGCCATTTTGATTTTTGTTGACAATTCTTGTTTACCTACAAATGCCTTTCCTAGATGGTTATATATTGCACTTGCCTTTTTGATTCTCTGGCTGATTTCTTCTCTTAGTTTTCCCTCTGCGTTAATCATTACTCCTAGGTAATTGTAGCTTTGAACTTGTTCTAAATTCTCCCTGCCCAATTTAAGAATTTGTGTTTTAGCTTCCTAGTTACTAGCATTGTTTTGGTTTTCTTTGCATTTACTCCCATTCCTCTTCTATTTAGTTCATTGTTCATAATGTTGATATTCGACTGAAGGTCCTTTCTGATTTTCCAAACAGAACTAAATCATCGGCAAATGAAAGCATTGATACATTTATTGGTTTGAGCTTCCACATACCTGCATTTATTTTCTTCATTTTTGAGGATGCCTTTGCGATTGAATCCATAAATATGATAAACAAAAGAGGACTTAGGAAACAACCCTGTCTTACTCCTATATCTACATCGTATTCTGCAGATATGTTTCCAGCTACTCTCACTACACATGTTGGTTTATTGTAAAAACTTTTAATGGCTTCTATTAAATTTTGCTCTACATTGTGTTCTTTTAAGGAATGCCATAGTTCGTCCCCTCCTCACAGAGTCCAATGCCTTTTCTAAGTCAATAAAAGACAGAGGCAACTCAATGTTTCTCTCAATGATTTTTTCTATTATTTGTCTAATTGTAAATATGTGATCTTGTACACTTTTTCCTGGTCTAAATCAACTCTGATGCGCTTCAATCTGATCCTCTACTATTTTCTTTAGTCTCATTTCCAGTATCCTGGCATATACTTTTACTGGAGTAGTTATATCCCTCTATAGTTTGAGCATTCCATAGTTGATCCTTTCTTATGTATTGGTACTACCGTTCCGGTTTTCCAGTCGTCTGGTACCTGTCTGGACATCCATGCTTGTTGGCATATTGCATGTATCTTTTGTCTGCCTCTCTCCCTTGGTTTTTAATCATTTCTGGATGAACGTGATCTACTCCTGGGGCTTTCCTAATTTCACTTTTCCTATAGCTGTTTGGATTTCTTCCATTGATATATCTACATCTTCAGATGTCTCCTCTGGATTACATAATACTCTTACTAATTGATCTTTACTCCATTGTTTCATACGCTCTGGTGTGATTATGTACTTAGTAAAATGCTTTCTCCATGTTTCCATGATTTCGTTGTCTTCTTTCATTATTTCTCCTTTGGTATTCTTAATATGTCGTATTGGGTCGCTTTGGTATTTAACATGCTCTTCAATTGCCCCACCCACATATACTCAGAACAATTTTTGATTTCCTTGATAGCTTTCTTGAAGTCTTTGTCAAACTCTTCCCATTGTTCCTGTTTTATAATATAACTTCCTCTTTGGCGTTAGCATCTTTCTTTTCGTTGATCTTAGTCTTGACATTCTCATTCCACCATGACTTTCCTAAACATACCTCTTCAGCTTGACTGAGGAGTGTTTCGGTACCTGCCACGTTTCTTCTATTGTGCTTTCATACGAACCATCTATCTTTCACTCATAATTTTCTTATCCTAGATTGGTACACCTGTTGTACTACTAGTATCTTTGTACCTCTTTTTTGAGTTTCTTCTTTCTTCTCTTTCCTTTTCTGTTTGTTTTATTCAGTCAATAATCATATTTTGGCAATCAAGCTCATGATCACTAAATATTTCTGCTCCTCTTTCTACTCTGTTTGTATTAATTATTTACTGCTTGACCCATTGTAATCAAGTTTACAGTTTCTGAAAGCAGCTACCGGAAGATTGAAAGAGCTGACTGTCAATGTACACTCAAATCATTTCTAAGCAAACGCACAAGGTAGAGATGGACACACTCATTTCTAATCAAACCCATTTCTAATCAAACACACTCATTTCTAATCAATTCACTTATCTCCTTTTCTAACGACAGGCCTCGGTGGCCAATGGGTTAGACTGTCATACATGGCAAGCAGGTCTCGGGTTCATAACCTAGCAAAGCTAAGTTCGACGTTGTTTTCCTTGGGGAAGACACGTAATCACGCATATCTAAACACGACCCATGTGCAAATAGGTACAAGCACTAGCTTGGGGTAAATCCTGCGTCAATCAGCGTTCTGTTAAGACTTGATTAATATCGCCTGTTTCTACAACGCGATAAAATCCGGGTTTATGGGCTGTAATGGCTGTGAAGGACCGTTACTTTACTTCTTAGCTCTCTTTCTCTTCTTACTCTACTACGAACTTCCTCATTTTAATCAAATAAATTCTACTAAGCATCTGGTTCACTCTACTACTATTTACACCCAATAAATTTACTAAGCATCTGGTTTCACCCTATAAGCATCTGGTTCATTTCTACTAGACGAACTTCCTGTTTACACCAATAAATTTACTAAGCATCTGGTTCACTCTACTAATGTGTTTCCTGTTAACACCCAATAAACTTACTAAGCATCTGGTTCACTCTACTAGTGGTACTTCCTGTTTACACCCCAATAAACTTACTAAGCATCTGGTTCATTCTACTAGTGGTACTTCCTGTTTACACCCCAATAAACTTACTAAGCATCTGGTTCATTTCTCTATTTCTATCAGCACAATCATTTCTTCCAATGTTTACACCCCAATAAACTTACTAAGCATCTGGTTCATTCTACTAGACGAACTTCCTGTTTACACCCCAATAAACTTACTAAGCATCTGGTTCATTCTACTAGACGAACTTCCTGTTTACACCCCAAGAAACTTAGGTTAAGCATCTGGTTCATTCTACTAGTGGTACTTTCTGTTTACACCCCAATAAACTTACTAAGCATCTGGTTCATTCTACTAGACGAACTTCCTGTTTACACCCCAATAAACTTACTAAGCATCTGGTCTTAAGAGAATTAAACAGTTTGGTGATCGGCTATAGATTTCATTCGTTTTTGCCAGGAGTCGATAATGTCTATATTTATGAAATCTTTTCCTGATAGATACGATGTAAAGCTAATGGGCCTGTATTGAAGCAGTGTGGGTTATGGGCAGTGAAATTAACATTCATTTGTAATTCTCCTCCCTGTAGAGTTACGGACTTTTGCATGGGATAATTCAAGAGATTCATGCCTGAAATCGTATGCATCCAGTGACCTCATTAGAGAGACACCCATTGATAAGGACACATTGGACATACAAGAGTTTAGAAAGGGTGAAGGGTCAGACTGCACGTGTTGCCTATTAGCTAAGGAGTACTACTGTTGTTTAACGGCATGGCTGCCATTTGGCGAAATGGAAACCCATCGTAGCCATGGAGACTTGACCCCTGAAAGGTCATAAGTGTCACGCAAGTTTCAGCTTCTAATCTAGTGCTGGCCCATGGGAATTAGAATAGTTAGTGGGTGAGGACAGAATGGTGAGGCTAATACACACAGGCCATACAAAATGATGCACACACCACACACACAACACACACTCACACAAGCATACACATGTGCACACACACACACACACACACACAATACACACTCACACAAGCATACACATGTGCACACACACGAACGCACACACACGCACACACGGCCCAAATGGCGTCCGTCCCGTTCCGATCTGGTTATCAAAATGGTGGTTCGGAAGGCATTTATGACCGGTTTGTTCTCCAGCACACACACACACACACGCACACACACACGCGCACACACACACACACGCGCATACACACACACGCACACACACACACGCGCTCACGCGCACACACACGCACACACACACACGTGCGCGCAAACAACACACACACGCGTACACACAAGCGTACACACACGGACACACACAGGTACTCACATGCACATACACACACACACGCGCGCACACGAATGGTCTTAATGGGAAAGAAGGAAGAAATTAATAAGATGAAACATTTTCACCAAAGAACAATATAGCAAAAACATTATCGAGAATTTTCTTTCAACCTGTCGGGGCATGCACCCATTTTCGCTGGAATATTCTCCAACCAGTTACGAACAGTGATTTCCAAGATTTTGAAGAAATAGAACATTACCAAAATCTATACTATGCAGCTTCTATACCAATTTATATCATATCAAATTATATAATGCTTCCATAGTGAAAAGTATCATTTTGTGTCATACCGGATTCTATTTAAACATTTACGCTCAGAGAAAACTCAGAGCACAAATGTAAATCGAGAGGAAGCTCATTGCCTTCATGTAAATGGAGAGAAAGCTCAGAGCATGAATGTAAATGAAGAGGAAGCTCAAAACATAAATGTAAATGGAGAAGAAGCGCAGAGAATACATGTCAATCGAGAGGAAGCTCAGAGCATACATGTAAATGGACAAGAAGCTCACAGCATAAATGTAAATCGCGAAAAAAATCAGAGCATAATTGTAAATAGAGAGGAGCTCCAGAACATAAATGTAGAAAAATGAGAGGAAGCTTGGAGCATAAATGTAAATAGAGGAAGCTCAGAGCATAAATGTAAATCAAGAGGAATCTCAGAACATACATGTAAATCGGAGAGGAAGCTCAAAGCATAAATGTCAATGGAGAGGAAGCTTAGGGCATAAATGTACTGAAGAGAGAGTTCAGAGCATGCATATAAACGAAGAGGACGCTCAGAGCATAAATATAAATCGAGCGGAAGCTCAAAGTATAACATTTAATTAGAGAGAAGCTCAGAGTATACATGTAAATCGAGAGGAAGCTCATAACATAAATGTAATTGAATATGAAGCTCAGAGCATAAATCTAAAGTAAGAGGAAGCTGAGAGCATGAATGTAAAGCGAGCGAAAGCGCATATCATGTATGTAAATGTAGCTCGGAAGTATAAATGAGAGGAAGCTCAGAGTATAAATGTGAATGGAAAGGAAGCGCAGAGCATAGATGTAAATGAAAAAGCTCAGAGCATAATTGTAAATGGAGAGGAAGCTCAGAGCATACATATAATCAAGAGGAAACTCAGAGAATACATTGAAATGGACAGAAATTTCAGAGCATACATGTAAAATTGAGATGAAGCTCACAACATAAACGTAAATGGAGAGGAAGCTCAGAGCATATAATGTAAATTGAGGGGAAGCTCAGAGCATAAATGTAAAATGAGGAGGAAGCTCAGGGCATACATATAAATCGAGAGGAAAGCTTTGAGCACAAAATATACATTGACTCAAGATGTAAAACATATTTACATAGAGAGAAAGCTCTTAGTATAAATGAACACAGGAGCATTCTCCGAACTTAATGTACACAGCGAGGAAACTCAAAAAGGTATACTTACCCAAGATTTGGAGTTACACCGAGAGGCGATTTTTAGCATATCATATCGACACAAATTGACATATCAAAATGTCATAGATTTACACAGAGAAGATGAAATCATAGATTTGCACCGAGAGAAACTCAGAGCCTAGATTTACAACAACAAAACTCAAATCATACACCGGCACCAAGCGGACGTTCAGATCAGAGAGTTATGCTGTGAAGTATCTCAAAATACAAAGATCTTAGAGTTATACTGTGGTTATGTTCAGATTAGTTATGAGTGTGAAATATGTCAGAATAGTCAGATCTTAGAGTTATGGTGTGAAGTATGTCAGAATAGTCAGATCTTAGAGATATAGTGGAGAGTATGTCAGAATAATGAGATCTTGAGATATGGTGTGAAGTATGTCAGAATAGTCAGATCTTAGATATGGTGTGAAGTATGTCAGAATAGTCAGATCTTAGAGTTATGGTGTGAAGTATGTCAGAATAGTCAGATCTTAGAGTTATGGTGTGAAGAAGTAACTTTGATTATGCAGATCATAGAGTTGTGCTGTGAAGTAGATCAGATTAGACAGATCATAGAGTTGTGCTGTGAAGTAGATCAGATTAGACAGATCATAGAGTTGTGCTGTGAAGTAGATCCAGATTAGACAGATTAGAGGTTGTGCTGTTGTATAGATCAGATTAGACAGATCGGCAGAGTTGTGCTGTGAAGTAGATCATATTAGACAGATCCTAGAGTTGTGCTGTGAAGTAGATCAGATTAGACAGATCATAGAGTTCTGCTGTTGAAGTAGATGAGATTAGACAGATCATGGAGTTATGCTCTAGCTCTAGATATAGTTCTTTATCTCTGTATAGACCTAGAACTATGAATCTTAAAAAAAGACAAGATCTATATTGAGATCTAGATAATACATCAGATGTGGATCTACAGCTAAATCTACAATGAGTCTTCAATCTGGTTGAATCTAGATCTAGAGATTTAGCTCTAGCTCTAGATATAGGCATAAAAAAGATTATTTAAAGATTTAGCTCCAGAACTAGCTGTAGATTTAGTTTTAGAATCCTAGACCTTGCAGAACGTTGAGTCAATTCTGGAGTGAATAATCTTCTAACCTGCGAATCTGGATCTAGCTAGAGTTAGCTCGTTTTAGTTAGATTGAGATATTATTATTGTAGATTCTCACACGAGTTACTCAGTTTGGAACTTCTCCTCTAGGTTAGATTATCAAAACATACCATTGTGACACTAAATCAGTGTCTTGGCGAGCGGAGGAAGTCGAAAGTGAACATCGAATCTATATCGATTGTCATAAACAGGATTTATCGAAAATAAAGCGTAATTTGCAAACACAACGTAATGAAAGAAAAACACTAATTTGAATGATTGTATGCCTAGAACTTGAACTGATGATTGCCAAAACTACTTGTGAAATTTAGGACAGTTTTATTGTGTGGTTTGATGAGGCTTTTTCGACAGCGTAAAACGCTATGTCGAAAAAGTTCAGATATAGATAGAGAACTCTGAGGGTGGATTTACGCTGAGAGAAAATAAAGATGTATACCAAGAAGAAGTGCAGACATAAATTTTCACCGAGATGAAACTCAAAACATAGAATTAAACTGATAAAAAGTTTATAGCATAAAAAAGGGAGCTCAGTTCATAGATTTTCAATAAAAAGAAACTTAAAGTATCAATTCATCCATAAAGAAACAACAGAGCACACTGTTTAAATCAAAGAGGAAGCTGGGAGTATAGATTATCAGTGAGTTGAAAAGTAGAGTACAGCTTTCTACTGAGAAGAAGCTCAAATGTTCCAAAGATAATGCTTTCACACTACAAACCGGGTGTTTCTTTCTTTCTTTTCTTTATCAAACCCATCTACCTTTCGGTGTATGGGTTCAGATGCCCGAGATGATCTTTCTCAGGATGCCCTGTCCTGGTATTTTCTGTTTCCTTCAAAAATAGTTACATTTCTATGCTTCAATGACTGTTTTTATATCTTCTTCCCACTTTCTCCGAGGTCTGCCTTTTGGTCTTTTACCTTTGGGCTTTAGCGCTGCATACTGATTTAGCTATTCAATTGTCATTAATTCTGTTTACATGCCCAAACCATCTCAATTGATTTGTTTCTCTCTTAGTTTGTATGCCATCTGCTTTGGTTTGATCTCTTATTGTTGTGTTTCTGATTTTGTCTAATTTAGTTTTCCTACTACTCTTCTTAGATATTTCATTTCAGCTGCCTGTACTCTACTGTATTCTTACTGTCTAAGTTCCATGTTTCGCTGCAATAGAGGAGAGTAAGACAATAAACTGTATCGTATACTGCCATTTTGGTTTTTGTTGACAATTCTTGCTTACCTACAAATGCCTGTCCTAGATGGTTATATATTGAACTTGCCTTTTGATTCTCTGGCTGATTTCTTCTCTTAGTTTTCCCTCTGAGTTAATCATTATTCCTAGGTAATTGTAGCTTTGAACTTGTTCTAAATTATCTCTACCCAATTTAAGATTTTGTGTTTTAAGCTTCCCTAGTTACTGGCATTGTTTTGGTTTTCTTTGCATTTACTTCCATTCCTCTTTTATTTAGTTCATTGTTCATAATGTTGATATTCGACTGTGGTCACTTTTTGATTTTCCAAACAGAACTAAACCATCGGCAAATGAAAGCATTGATACATTTACTGGTTTGAGCCCTCACATACCTACATTAATTTTCTTCATTTTTGAGGATGCCTTTGCGACTGAATCCATCAATGTGATAAACAAAAGAGGACTTAAGGTTAACCCTGTCTTACTCCTATATCAACATCAAATTATGCAGATGTGTTTCCAGCTAATCTCACTGCACATGTTGGTTTATTGTAAAAACTTTTAATGGCCTCTATTAAATTTTGCTCTACATTGTGTTCTTTTAAGGAATGCCATAGTTTGTCCCTCCTCACAGTGTCAAATGCCTTTTCTAAGTCAATAAAACACAGGTGCAAGTCAATGTTTCTCTCAAGGAATTTTTCTATTATTTGTCTAATTGTAAATATGTGGTCTTGTACACTTCTTCCTGGTCTAAATCCACTCTGATGCTCTTCAATCTGATCCTCTACTCTTTTCCCTAGTCTCATTTCCAGTGATCCTGGCATATACTTTTCCTGGAACGCTAAATAGTGATATCCCTCTATAGTTTGAGCATTCCATAGTTGATCCTTTCTTATGTATTGGTACTACCGTTCCCTTTTTCCAGTCGTCTGGCACCTTGTGACTTCCATGCTTCTTGGCATATTGCATGTAGTAGTTTGTCTGCCTCTCTCCCTTGGTTTTTAATCATTTTTGGATAAACCTGATCTGCTCCTGAGGCTTTTCCTAATTTCACTTTTCTTATAGCGGTTTGGATTTCTTCCATTGATATATCTACATCTTCAGCTGTCTCCTCTGGATTACATGTTACTCTTACTAATTGATCTTTACTCCTTCTTTCATACGTTCTGGAGGGATTATGTAATTGGTAAAAATACTTTCTCCATGTTTCAATAATTTCGCTTTCTTTCATTATTTCTCCTTTGGCATTATTAATTTGTCGTATTGGGCATGCTTTGGTCTTTCTCATGCTCTTCATTGCCCTCCAGAACAGTTTTTGATTTCTTTGATAAGCTTTCTTGAAGTCTTTGCCCAAATTCTTCCCATTGTTCCTGTTTTGCTTTCTTAATTTCCTCTTTGGCGATAGTTCTTTTATTCACGTAATCTATCCTATCCTCTGGTCTCTTTGTTTGCAAGTATTTCTTCCAAGCATCCTTCTTTTCTTTGATCTTAGTCTTGACATTCTCATTCCACCATGCTGTTCTTTTTATCTCCTTTATCTACTTTAGTACAACTGAGGAATGTTTCTTTATAAATCTGCCACTTTTTTTTTATTGTGCTATCATTCAGATCCATCTGACTTTCACTGATAAATCTTTTTATTCTAGATTGGTATACTTGTTTTACTTCTGGTATATTTAGTTACTCCATTTTTGAGTTAAGTGGTTTTCTTCTCTTTCCTTTTCTGTTTGTTTTTTCAGTCAGTAATCTCATTTTGGCAATCACTAAGTGATGATCACTAAATATTTCTGCTCTTCTGTTTACTTGTGAATCCAATGTACTGTAACAAAGGGAGCTGCTAACTATTATGTAGTCATATCATACCTTTTATGTACTAGGAGTCTATTCCTGCTTTAGCTCTACCTTTGACATCTCCCCCTGCTAAGATTAAAATATGATTCATTCCTACATTTTCTATTCCTTGTCCTTTTTTCTTTGTTCCTATATTGGACAAAATAGCTCATTGAATTTTCTATTTCTTCAACTAATTCCAACTATTTTTCCATTTATTGCCTAATTTTTTCCATGTTCAAATATCAAGTCCCTATTCGTTTCAAGTTCGTCTTCAAAAGATCAAGCCAGTTGTATTATATTTATTTCTCTGAATCTGTTTGGTTTTGGATAGGCAGGGGATTAGCCCACTGTACCCTATGTGGTTGAGGGAAGGGGGGTGCCACCTTGAGGCCCCCTACCAGCCTATTTTATTTTCTGTCAGGGTTAACTCCCTTAGGCTTTGGTCAACCAAGATCGGTCTGCAAGGCAGCAGGTTGTTTTCTGTCAGGTTAACTCCCTTAGCTTGCGGTCGGCAAAGACCCGCCTGCAAGGCAGCAGGAGATTCGTTCAGGGCAAGATCATCTACTCCACGTACACGTGCATACATGTCACTCACCCCGGCAAACCATTGTGAAGGTTCAAATTTCAGAATAATTTTGGATTTGTTTTCTGAATACTTCAAGTACAAATTCCCATCCACTGCTATCTTCTATGTTTTTGATGGCAAGTTTGTAGCTTTATTGGTTGAACATTGTCAGTTGTTAAATATTTAGGGGAGTAGTTTGGAACGTGTCACTTTTGGAATTAGACACTCGTCTGCCAAAGGTTTAAGTTTCAAACGTCATAGTTTGGAATTAGACACTCGTCTACCAAGCCAAAGGTCGATAGTTTTTAGAATCAACAGCCGGTCGTAGTTTGGAATTAGACACTTGTCTACCAAGCCAAAGGTCGTAGTTTGGAATTAGTAAACGACGTCTACCAAAACAAAGGTCGTAACAAAGAATTAAACACTCGTCTGACCAAGCCATAGGTCGTAGTTTGGAATTAGACACTTGTCTACCAAGCCAAGGTCTGCCACTTGTCTACCAAGACAAGGTCAGTTTAGTTTGAGAAACTGGTCAACCAAGCCAAGGTCGTAGTTTGGACACTTGTCTACCAGAAGCCAAAGGTCGTAGTTTGGAATTATACACTTGTCTACCCCAAAGGTCGTAGTTTGAGAATTATACATTCATCTACCAAGACAAAGGTCGAATCAGACAGTTAGAGAGAGAGCGACCGAATTGGCAGGCAGACAGTCTACCAAGACAAGGTCAGTAGTTTGGAATTAAACACTTGTCTAGCCAAATAAATCAGACAGTCGTCGTAGTTTGGAATTAGACACTGGTCTACCAAGCCAAAGGTCGTAGTTTGGAATCAGACAGACAGGTCTACCAAGACAAGGCGTAGTTTGGAATTAGAACACTAGTCTACCAAGCCAAGTTCGTAGTTTGGAACAGAGACAGAGTAAAATGTCGTGGGTTAGAGACATATGAGACAGAGTCTACCAAAACAAGGTCGTAGTTTGGAATATACACTTGTATACAAGACAAAGGTCGTAGTTTAGAATCGCATAGACATTCATCTACCAAGCCAAAGATCAGCAGTTTGGAAAAAGACACTCGTCTGAAAGCCAAAGATCGAAATTTGGAATAATGGCACTAGTCTACCAAGCCAAAGTTTCGTAGTTTGGAAACTTTTCTCAAGTAAAATGTAATAGATTTGGAATTCACTGGTCTACCAAGCCAAAAGATTGCTAGTTTGGAATCCGGCATGTAAATGTCTACCACAAAGCAAAATGTCGTAGTTTGGAATGTCATCATGCCAAGTCAAATGTCGTAGTTTGGAATCTGGTTGGTTAGTCCCTAGTTTGGAATCCATCATGCTATCTTGTTCGTAGTTTGGAATCCGGCACTTGTCTACATTGAGCCCAAATAGATCGTAGTTGGAATCCGGCATGTCTGCCATCTTGTTGGTAGTTTGGAATCCATGTGTTACCATTGAGTCCAAAGTCTAGTTGAACCACCTGCCAAAGCCAAATGTGTAGTTTGGAATCCAGTCCACTCGTTTCCAAGCCAAAGTAAATTTTATGTCTTCCATGCCATCTTGTTGGTTTGGAATGCTGATCTGTGTCCAAATGTCGTAGTTTGTAATCCAACTCTTCCAAAGCCAAATTGTAGTTTGGAATCCGCCATTTTGTGAGTTGTTTGTAATCAGGCACCTATGTCTATCCAAGTCAAATGTCGTAGTTTGTAATCAAGATCTGTCTTGTCTACCAGCCAACGGTCGTAGTTTGGAATCCGGCACTTGTCTTCCAAGCCAAAGTCAAATGTCTTGGAGTCTGATCGAGTGGTAGTTTGGAATCCGGCACGTTTCTACTAATTTGCTCAAATGTCGTAGTTTGGAATTGATAGTTTAATCTTTGTCTTTCAAGCCAAGGTTGTAGTTTGTAATCCAATGTCAGTCTTCCAAGTCAAAGGTCAATCCAGCACTCGTTTTCTGAGCCAATCTTCATTTTGAGAATCCAGCGTTCGTCTTCCAAGCCAAATGTCGTAGTTTTGAATCCAGCACTCGTCTACTTTTGAATATGTCAATCCGAGGTAGTTGTAAATTTTGTAGTTTGGAATCCGGCACCTGTCTACCATGTCAAATGTCGTAGTTTGATGAATCCGGCACTCTCTCATCCAAGTCAAATGTCGTAGTTTGTAATCCAAGACTCGGTTGTAGTTTGTAATCCTGGCAAATTGGAGGTCTTTTGAGACCCTCTCAAATGTCGTAATTCGTTATACTCACCTGTCTTCCAAGCCAAAGTCTTAGTTTTGTAATCCAGCTGACTCGTCTTAATAGCCAAAAGTGGTAGTTTGTAATCACTCGTCTCCAAGACAAAGTCGTCAGTTTGTCCATCACTCGTCTTCAAGTCAAATCAACACTCGTCTCCCAAGCCAAAGTTTAGTTTGTAATCCAGCACTCGTTTTCATGACGTCACAGCCAAACGTGGTAGTTTGATAATCAAACCAAAGATCGTCACATATGCTATCTTCGTCAAGCCAAAGGTTGTAGTTTGTAATCCAAGACTCGCAACAAATGTTGTAGTTTTGTAATCCGTCTCTCTCCCAGCCAAATGTATCAATGTAATTTGTAAATCAACTTTTCCTCATGATGTCTTCCAAGCCAAATATCGTAGTTAACAATGATTCGTCTTCCAAGCCAATGTCCTGAGTTGTAATCCACACTCGTCTTCCCAAAGATGCTTGTAATCGATCACTCTAAATAAATTGTAATCCACTCGTCACTCGTCATCCAAGTCTTCCAAGCCAAAATGTTGTAGTTTGTAATCCAGACTCGTCTCCCTCATGATGTCTTTGTAATCCAGCACTCGTCTCCCAGGTTGTAGTTTGTAATCCTCATCACATGTCAAGATGTGGTAGTTTTCCGTCTTCCAGCAAATGTCAAATAACATGATGTCTTTTGTAACTCGTCTTAATAGCCAAGGTGGTAGTTTGTAATCGTCTCCAAGACAAATGTCAAGAAGCCAAATGTGATAGTTGTAATAACATGTCTCACAATGCCAAAGGTGGTAGTTTGTAATCCATAACTCGTCTCCCAAGACAAATAGTGGTAGTTTGTAATCCAGCACTCGTCTTCCAATGCCAAAGAGATGATTGATAATGATGAGTTTTGGAATCCGGAATCCAAAGATCAGTTTTCGTCTTCCAAGCCAAAGATCGTAGTTTGTAATCCAACACTCGTCTTCCAAGCCAAATGGTTGTAGTTTGTAATCCAAGACTCGTCTTCCAAGCCAAATGTTGTAGTTTGAAAATAATCCAGCACTCGTCTTCTGAGCCAAAGGTTGTGAGTTTGTAATGAGCACTCGTCTTCCAAGCCAAATGTCGTAGTTTGTAATCCAGCACTCGTCTTCCAAACCAAAGATTGTAGTTTGTAATCAGCACTCGTCTTCCAAGCCAAATGTGGTAGTTTGAATGGCTCTCATCTTCCAAGCCAAAGGAGTAGTTTGTAATCCAACACTCGTCTTCCAATGCCAAATGTCGTAAATGAGCACTCGTAACAACAGAAGGTTGTAGTTTGTAATCCAGCACTCGTCTTCCAAGCCAAATGTCGTAGTTTGTAATCCAGCACTCGTCTTAAGAGCCAAAGGTGGTAGTTTGTAATCCAGCACTCGTCTCCCAAGCCAAAGGTTGTAGTGTTGTAATCCAGCTCTCATCTAAACAATGTGAGTTTGAACCAACTCGCCAAAAAATCGTAATTTGGAATCCGGCACTCGTCTACCAAATGATGACAGTGAGAAAGATCGTAGTTGTTGAATCCCGGCACTCGTCTCCCAAACCAAATGAAAAGTTTGGAATCTGAAACTCGTCTACAAAGACCAAATGTCGAAAGTTTGGAATCCTGGACTCGTCTACCAAACCAAAGATTGTAGTTTGGAATCCCGGCACTCGTCTACCAAGCCAAATGTCGTAGACGACAACGATCATTAGAATGAGAATGATGACAATGAGAATGGTGGCAATAAGCACTCGTCTACCAAAGCCAAATGTCGTAGTTTGAATCCTGGCACTCGTCTACAAGCCAAATGTCGTAGTTTGGAATCCTGACAATCGTCTACCAAGCCAAATGTCGTAGTTTGAGAATGATAAGACTCGTCTACCAAGCCAAATGGCAATAGTATGGAATCGAGCCGCACAACCTGAGAAGTTGAAATCCCGTTTTCCGGTAACTTCTGCTCCCTCCTCCTTTGAGAATGGCGAGGATGAAATGATTGTCTAAAATGATGAAAAGGACGATGATATGGAGTCCTAGTCCCATGCCTTTACGCATTTAAAAGAGCCTTCGTGTGTTGGAAATGAGAATAGAGCCACGCCATTCCGGCCATTCGAGTCATTCCGACAATGACCATCCTGGCAAGATTGAATTGACTCCAATGCCTATTTAGAAATATTCCTATAACCTCTTGTACCTTAGAATGCTAACAATGACCCGTTCTTAATAGAAATACAAATCTTAATAAAAGCAGAAAAGACAAAGATCAGATGGAAAAGCTGAGAAATGACAAAGATCAGATGGAAACGAGAATGATGACAATGAGAATGAGATACAAAATGCTGAAAATACCAAGATCAGATGGAAAAAGAAGAAATGACAATGATCAGATTAAATGAGAAAAGACAAAGATCCATAATGGAAAAGTTGAAAAGACAACGATCAGATGGAAAAACCGAAAAGACAATGATCAGTTGAAAACAAGAAAAGACAAAAATCATATGGAAAAGCAGAAAAGACAAAATCAGATGAAGAAAAGATCAGATGAAAAAACAAAGATCAGATATTAAAAGTTGAAAAGACACTTGATCAGATTTAAATTAGTAGAAAAGACAAAAATCAGATGGAAAGAAGAAAAGACAAAAATCAGATGCAGCGAAGAAAAATGACAAAAATCAGATGGAAAAAGAAAAACAGACAAAGATCAGATGGATGGAAAGAAGAAAAAGACAAAGAACAGAATGATGTAAAAGCAGAAAAGGCAAAATCAGATTGAAAAGCAGAAAAGACAAAGATGAAATGGGGGCCTCACTTCAGAATAAAAAGTTAGGCCAGATGTAGCAGTGACAGCAACTATTGTTACAAATCCCAAAATTTTGACGTGGCCATCTTAGTTTACACAAGGACTGCTTAGTAAATTAGCCAAAAGCTCAACACAAAACAGGACTTCACTTTGCTTGAGTAGTTATGCAAAAGAAAAACAAACAAAAAGACAAAAAGCAAATAATAAACAAAAACAAACAAAACTTACACAAATTATTAATTGTAAAAATACTGACAACAACCTTTGTCTGTCTTCCTTTCCTTCTTCGTTTGCTATGACATTGCATGTGTGCGTGTGAGTGTTTGGTTGCACGATGGAGGCGTATAAAGTATCGCCTTCTCAGTCTGTCTGTCCGTTTGAAAGCCTTGCCTGACATACAATTTTGGTCCAGGGCTTGATGAGTCACGTGTCCAAGTATCATTAGTCACTCGTTAAGCCCCAAGCTGGGCTTTGGTCACTTTGATCCTCTCATTTTCTCACCCTTGACCATCCTATGGCCACAGTTTTGATTCTAGCTGGGGGCCTTCGACCATTTCATTTATTCCTTCTCTGGGTGCCATGGTGATTTCTTGTTTGTTGTGGACTGTTTTGCTTTTGGGTTATTTTTTTGGGGTTTTTTGGGTTTTTTTTGTTTTTTTGGGGGGGGGGGGGGTTTGTATAACAGCAGAGTACAACAGTTAAGTGAGGGGGGAGATAATTAAGTACAATAATTTGTATCTTCTAAAGATATAGAAAGGATTTATAGTCCGTATCCCCGAACTAGTGCAGGTTCACTGTGTGCACCATTTAGCACACAGCAGGCCATGTCATTCAAAGTCCTTCTCAAATCCCTAGAGTTGAGAGGAGCATATAGTGTAGCAGCCTGTTAGGGCACTTGCTACTACTAACACCCTGACAAGATATTTTTCTCTACGTATAGCTGGGCACTCATTCACAGCCGAGTGAAGTGAAGTAAGCAAGTGAAGTATCTTTCCTAAGAGTTCAGTGTTACAAAAAACAATTACTTGGGCCAATCATTATGTTTGATTCAGTCTCGTAGTGATTACAAACTGGGTCAATCATTATATTTGATTCAGTCTCGTAGTGATTACAAACTGGGCCAATCATTATATTTGATTCAGTCTCCTGGTGATTACAAACTAGGCAAACCGGTATTTTTTTCAGTCTCGTAGTGATTACAAACTGGGCAAACCATTATTTTGATTCAGTCTCGTAGTGATTACAAACTGGGCAAACCATTATGTTTGATTCAGTCTCCTGGTGATTACAAATTGGGCCAACCATTATGTTTGATTCAGTCTCGTAGTTATTACAAACTGGGCAAACCATTATTTTTCATTCAGTCTCTGGTGATTACAAATTGGGCCAACCGTATTTTTTATTCAGTCTCGTAGTGATTACAAGCTGGCCAAACCATTATTTTTTATTCAGTCTCGTAATAATTACAAATTCACAACACTACAGTTTCGCTACAACACCTGCAGCTTTCCAAGTCACAAGTAGACTTGGAAGCTTCAAGCTCATATTAGCTAGTGCTAACTGGCATTTCAGATAAGTCGTTTACTCTATCCCCATATTCTATCGATACTTTTTGTTATTTGTATACATTTCGCACCTTTAGTGTAATTTTTGCCTTGATTGATACTCCCTTTCATTCATTCTCTATCTTTCCTTCTTTCTAGACCCAGTGAGACATAGATCTAGTCTTACAGTTATCGTCTTTTTTTCGTTCTTGTTTCCCATACTCACACCTCTCTCTATTTTTTCTTCCCCGCCTTTTTCATACTCTCTTTCTGTCTGTCTGTCTGTCTGTCTCTCTCTCTCTGTCTGTCTGTCTGTCTGTCTGTCTGTCTGTCTGTCTGTCTGTCTGTCTCTCTCTCTCTCTCTCTCTCTCTCTTTCTCTCTCTCTCTCTCTCTCTCTCTCTCTCTCTCTCTCTCTCTCTCTCTCTCTCTCTCTCTCTCTCTCTCTCTCTCTCTCTCTCTGTCTCTGTCTCTGTCTCTGTCTCTCTCTCTCTCTCTCTCTTTCTCTTTTTCTCTGTCTCTGTCTCTGTCTCTCTCTCTCTCTCTCTCTCTCTCTCTCTCTCTCTCTCTCTCTCTCTCTCTCTCTCTCTCTCTCTCTCTCTCTCTCTCTCTCTCTCTCTCTCTCTCTCTCTCTCTCTCTCTCTCTCTCTCCTTTTATCTATCTCCTGCTCAGTTTTACTACATACTTATTTTCATATTTTTCACTTCCTCTGAACCTTCCATTTCGCTCCTATATATTCTTCACACTCCCTTCTATTTCCCTTTTCTTACCATCACCGCCTTTTTCTTTCTTTTTCTTTTCTTTCTGCGTCCTTTCTGTTTTTCTTGTGACATCACATTGTGTGATGCCTTATGTAGTGCTTACATTCAGATCTAGATTCTAGATATTTCTCGTTTTTTGGTTATACCAGAAACGTCACGTGTTTGTTCTGTTTAATTAGTGGGTTGTCACTTATGGTCATATTTCGCCTACATAATAGTTAGCAGCTCCATATTTTACAGTATATTGGATGCAAGAGTAAACAGAGGAGCAGGCATGTGTTTAGTGATCATCACCTAGTGAGTGCCAAAATGAGATTACTGATTAAAAAAACAATCAGAAAAGGAAAGAGCATAAAGCTACTAAAGTAAAAAAAGAGGAACTAAATAAACCAAAAGTAAAACAGATATACCAATCTTGGATAAGAAGATTTATCAGTGAAAGGCAAATAGAATCTGAAGGATAGCACAGAAAAAAAGTAGCAAATGTTAATAAAAAAAACACTCCTCAATTGTACTGAAGAGATGGTAGGAAATGCATTTAAGAGAGAGGACAAGAAGAGCATGGTGGAATGAGAATGTCAAGACTAAGATAATTAAAAAATAAGGATGCCTGGAAGAAATGCTTGCAAACAAAGAGATCAGAGGTGAGGAGAGATTGCTAATAAAAGAACTATAGCCAAAGAGGAAGTTAGGAAAACAAAACAGGAACAATGGGAAAAGTTTGGACAAGATTTCAAGAGCTATAAAAAGTTAATCAAAAGTTGTTCTGGGGCAGTGAAGAGCATGAGAATGACCAAGCATGCCCAATACGACAAATTAAGAATGTCCAAAGTAGAAATATTGAAAG
>JAXRKP010000235.1:165000-205000 GCA_037039925.1 Doris montereyensis
ATACGTAATTTTCAAAGATTTCTATGTTAATTTGTTTTCCTGTAGTGGGTGGTTTTACGCGTTGGGCAAGGTTTGATGATGTTGAAAAATGATGATATGTAATTGTGGTCTGATATGGCACATTGTTTTCACTCACAGATTGAAAAAATGGATCATCCTTCCCAACAAGGAACAAGTCAATATATGTCCACATATATGAGTTTGAGATTAATTTGCTGTGAAGTCCTGCTGACTTGGGAAGAGAGTGGGTCCGGAGCATTTAAAAAAATCATTATTTGATATAAACAATTTTAACCACTATCATTGTACTTAGCATGTCTAAAGTAGCTAAAAAAGATAAAAACATTTTCTTTTCATCATATGGTTGCCATGGGAACGCCGCCATCTTGGATTTTCATTGCGAAAATAACAACTTCATTTCAAATAGGCTTTTTCAGTTATAAACAAAATTGGCTATAACTTTGCACACACGTTATTTGGTTCAATATCTAGCCGGACCAGTAGATTGTTTTTGGATAAATGAAACGGTTTTTGATTTTTTTTTGAAAAAATTTTTTCCAATTTTTGACAAATTTAATCACAAAAAATTCGTTTTGCAAAAATTTGAAGAGATATCGAAAAAAGCTACTGCATGTGAAATTTTTTTTACTTTATAGATGTTATATACCAAATTTGGGGGCAATCGGACAATAAATTAAAAAGTAGATCGCATATCACTGTCAAAAAGTAACATTTTGAGAAAATCGCATTTAAAACAATTTTCTCCGTTATTCTAATGTTTTTTCGTATACAAACCTATAAAATAATAATATAATACTTTGAGCCATCATACAATCTTGAGAGGCTATCAAATACTTCATGTCGACCCTATTTCAACTGCTCCAGAACCCTTTATACTCATGTCGGGAAAACATTTTTCTTATAACAGGTGCGCAGAATGTTTCCCGTAATATTCGGCCGATCTTAAATAATATTGACAATAATTCATCAAAAGTACATTCTTTAGATAGCGTACTTTATGGTAATTAAAATGACTACCAACTTGATTATACTTTAAACAAAGTTTCCGGCTTTTATGGTACAGCCGATGTGTTGAAGGTTAGGCCGATATCATTTCTAAAACAAATCGTATAACATGAAAGAATCGATACTGAGCCTTTGTTATGTTATGAATATGAAGGGAATGAACTTCTCCATCCAGTAGTGCAATAAAAGAGTTTTGTCCCATTTGTGGTAAAACTGCCTTCTCAAAAAGAGATTTAAGTTTTACTGTGTTTGTACACCGCTCTGTGTGTGTGTGTGTGTGTGTGTGTGTGTGTGTGTGTGTGTGAGTGTGTGTGTGTGTGTGTGTGTTTTGGAGACTTCACCGCTGCTGTGTATTGCAACCTGTACGTCTACCTACTATGTGTGTGTGTTGGATGACGTGCTGATCTTGTGATCATCTACACTGAAATCGTTGATGTTTATCAGACTGGTGTGGTGTCGACCGAGAACGGCCAGCGAACATCAAGAACAAGATAGTTTGTAGACATTTATAGTGATTATATGTGTTTTTTTTACTTTAAGTTTGTCTAATGACAGGACAGGCCTGTGTATTTCTTTGGTATCAAAGTAAGACTGATCAAATTGCTTTACCTTTTTTTTTCATTATTGATTTGTTGTTGTTTTTCTTTTTTCTCTTTATAATCATCTATCATCGTATTGATAATTGTTAAATTATATAGTATTATAATACACTTGTAACTCTTACTTTCTTGTGAGTTCCATGCTTGTGTGAGACTTCGTATCTATATCCTTCAACACTCTTATGTCGGACGGCGATGGAATTAGCTTAACCATGGAGCTAATTACTACCCACGGCTCAACAGTCTATATGGATGGATAGATGGATGGATGGATTTATGTATGTATGTATATATGTATGAGTGGATTACATTGTGTTATAGTATGGTCATAGGAAATCATACATATACATACTCACGATCAAAGAAAGTATATAGATTTTGAAATAAGTTTACTCAAAAGTGTGAGAAGATATCAACATTATTTGTTTCAAGGGTTGTTGTGAGTGATATTCTATATAACATCACCAAATAAATTGGCCTGAATGCTTTTGATCTGTCATCACGATATGCACATGGAGAATTGACCTAATTACATTTCAAGGTCACGTGACAGTTAAAAAACTTAAGGTTTTTAACATCCAGTCAATGTTTGATAAATTATGCATTGAAATCAAATTTAAACTTTAGCAGTCGTTCATTTTTTCACATTTAAAGCAAGTTTAAAATCACTGTGTTCTTTGAAAAAGAAATTTCTAGAACGCACTGGTTACCACGTTCTGCTACGATAGCATTTCTTTTTCTTCGTTGAAAAATCTACTTTAAATCCTAATCCTATAATTCAAATAGGATTTTATTTTCTCAATGCCTCGTCTGAGTTCAGGAGAACGTGCTCGTGCTATAGGGCATCTTGTAGTTGGTATTTCAATCAGTGAAGTTTCCAAAATATCTAATAGGACCAAGAGAACAGTGCCATCATTACATAAGCGGTTCCGGGCAATTGAAACCGTGAGAGGTCGTCCTCGAAATGGCAAACTCAGGATCACAACCCCATGTGAGGACCATTACATTACAACTAGTCATTTACGGCATCTTTTTCAAACTGCTAATTACACTGCCCAACATTTTCCTGAAAACAATTAAATCAGTAGTCATAATGCCCGTTTATAATGAGCAAATATCCATGTTTCCTGGATTAGACGGCAATGAGCTCACATCCTTTTCACTGATGAATCAAGATTTGTCTTTGGATAATATGACGGAAGAATGCGTTGTTATCGTCGTTTAAATGAAAGATTTGAACAACTGCGTTCAAATAGAAGGTACGCTCAAATGATGGTATCGGGTGGAATTACGACAGAACATCCTGCACCCTTTATCAAAGCGCCTGTCGCGCTTAAAGGCGCAAGACACACAGAAACAATCTGCAAACCCATGTTGATCCGGTTTTTTTAGGCACCATCGAGGATTTATGCTACAACATGACAATTCCCCACCACATAAGGCAAAATTCACGCACGAATCTCTCACAAAAACAACATCCATGTTTTAAATCCTTGGCCCGCAGTATCTTCACATCTCAACCCGATTGAACACGTATGGAACATCATTGGACGTGAGATCAATGCCCTCAAAATAGTATTGAACTGTTCCGAGCATTGTCTGACACATGGAATAACATCCCACAGCACCAGTTCATTTCGTTGATAAGCTCAGTGAGCTGCAGGTGTCAAGCTGTTATTATTCAAAGTGCATGGGGACACACGTGATATTGACTGGATAAAAATTGAACAATCAAATTTTATTGGTATGTTATTGAATTCGTAATGCCACATTAAACTGTTCACTCAAGACAGCTTGAAGTCCAACTTGGATATTCAGAATACAATGTATTAGGCTAATAAACCATCACCTTCTTGTTCATTAAGAGCGTATTTCTTCTTAATCAGGCTTACAGTTAAATGCATATTTTCTTTTGAGTGTAAGTATACTCACAACGTGTGGAAGTGAGTAAGAGTAATTTTGTAGTATGGAATTTTAATAAACCCATACTTAGTTGATAGATCATTTTGAATAAATATTTGAACAAGTAATTATACGGGTAGTTTCCCAACATGACAATTTCTTTATTGGAACGTATGCATCTCTCAACTAATCATTCATTCATTTCTCCATCTATATTTCTATCTGTTCTCTCCAATCAACTAATCCATATATCTACATGCCTATATATTATTCCATCTGTCCGTCCAACCAACCATCTATCTATCTATCTTCCTATCTATATAATTATATATTATATCTATATAATTATATATATATATATTGTATAGTGTATATATATATATATATATACATATATTGTGTAGTGTGTAACACTTGACAGACCGCTTGTTATTTTGTGTCTCAAATTTTACATAGCATCGTCGATTTTCATGTCCTGGAACTTCCTGGATTTTTAAAACCAATTTGCATATAAAGTTATAAAGTTTTATGACGTTTACATTACGTTGATATAATACGTTATCGATTTGCAACAGTATGAGACGTGAATATTTTAGTGTTTTTTCTTCTCATTTCTTATTTGACACTTTTGTCATTTTCACCATTGCCTACCTGGTGAGTAGATTCTACAATAATAACGGTAACAATGTGTCTGATATCATATTGACTAAAACACTACCCGTGAATTACCTACTCAAGCAAAGCAAGACACTCGATATCGAGTGCGTTGTCCCTCACCCACTTCGTTTGACTCGAGGCAGTGACCGGACCATTCTTACACATATCCCTCCCACTTTACAAACACTCAAGTCCCATGCAAAACTCACGTACACAAACCTACCGAATATTAAATATGAATTCTGTACCTTTTATCGTTATTATGCAATCGCAAAATCCTCTGATGTTTCACGGCGTTTTCATTTAAGTAGCCACAAATATTAGAATGTTTAATGTAACAGCACATAACAGAACGTTATGGGGATTATTTTCATGGGCATCGCATGTACCAATAATTATACAGCAAACATTCCCCCCCTCTGTGTCTCTGATTCATAATATCAAGGAAGGGATAGTGAATAATGACATGACATGAATCGGGTTGCAGGCTTGGGACTGCCATTGGCCCATTAAAAAGGGATGTTTTATTTTCTGAGTAAGAGTGTGTTTGTAATCAGCTAAGCTGTCGTGAGCTTTCCGATATGAAAATGTTTACAATGAAGTTATAGTGTGCATGTATCACGATTTACGTCAATGTGTATTTTTGACAGGACAAGGCACCGTGGTAGACAAAACGTTTTCAATCAGAATCCGATGAGTCGAAACAAATTACAGTCCTTGGCTGGATAATTGCAAATCTTTTATTTAGCCAGTATTCTTGTTCTTTTCTCAAAACATGATCCTCACATTTGGCGAAAAATTGCTTATCATTTTCCTTTAAAGCAGAGAGTGTTGTTTTTAAAAAAATATCTGACAATTTGAAGGTTTTGTTTCCCACCGGCTCGTTGCCTTTTACCTTAGCCCAAACAAGTTCAATAGGATTCAGGTGAGAATGGCACGGTGGAAGTCTAACACTGGTGTGTCCAAACTGTTGAATATCTTATCGACACTAGATATCTTTTTTTCTTGTTTTTACTCCGCACAAGGGGCAGTAACTTTTAGACAGAGTTGTCACACGCGATGTTTTCCTTTTTGTCACTATGCCTTTGTCTCATTTTTGTGTGTGTCAGATGATGTAGGAATTATGTCTTCTTGGCAAACGATACTGTGATACGTTGCGTTGTCCTTCGCCAAACACGATGATCTGTTCAGTGAAGGAGAAGATTGTGTTCAAACCATCCCTTGAAAATTGTCCCGTTCATCTCTGTGTGGGTGTTTCTGTTGTCTGTGAAATGTGACTGAAAGACAAATTCTGCATTGGCAACAAGCCCTTGATCTCTACTTCCAGTGTGTACCAAAATTATATTCCTGCCTTTACTTGTCGGAATCTGCCTATTTTGCATTCCGTCTATAAACTGCCACTTCTTTCCATACGTGTGGTGAGCCTTTACCTTTACCCATGACTCATCCAGGTAGACGATGTCGTAGCCTTCATCCTTTTTCTGTGTCACTTGTCGACGATACCTACTCATTGGTGCAACCAAGTGGGGTGCCACAAAGAAGATTTCTAAAAGACGTTGATTTCCTGAAAGTAAATCCAGCACCTCTAAATCTCATTTTTCTCCTGAAGTTTCAATCTACGTTTCCGTAGAGTAAGCAAATTTTGGATCTTGAAACATCTTCCTTATTTCTCTCTGCATAACATTTTTTTTTTTATCCAAATCGTCTACCTTCTTCTTTCTGCCTTCCTTGCCCAGCTTTGCCTTAACACTTTGGACGTTCGAATCTTTCCTAGAACTCATTATTTATTCCTAATGGATGCCTAATTCTTCTCATGGGGTCTTGGATATTAGGAAACAGCCTTCCCCGTTTGGCTTCGCCACTGAGAATTTGGTATGAAATGAATCTCTCATAATTGATATTGTCGCTTATATTAATGTATTGCAACTTCTTTTTTTTTTGGGGGGTTGCGTTGGGTTTCGCTCATTCTTATGAGTTACTTTCAGTATCCCTCAGGGATCAGTATTTGGTCATCTGTAATAAAAACCCACAATCTATCATATTATCATTTTTATGCTGATGATACGCAGCTTCATGACACCACAAACAATGTAGATTTGCAGTCAATTGTGACCCAAATGAAAGCATGTGTCGATGATGTGAAGGCATGAATGAACGAGAACAAACCTAAAATGAACACAAGTAAAACAGAAGATAGTTAGCAATAAAAATAACTTGATTCCCAGTGAAATGGCCAGCGTCAAATTAGATGGCAACAGTATTCGAATTGTCATTTCTTGTAAAAACTTTGGTGTTTGGCTTGACTCTGACTTGTGAATGGAGTGTCAAATAGGTGCTCTTTGCAAATCATTAAAATTAGAACTCATAAGAATTGTATCCACCCCCCCTTCATTTCCATCGACGCCTGTAAGAAACTTGTTTCATCTTTGCTCTTCTCAAAACTTGATTACTGCAACTCCCTCCAATGTGACCTACCCTAAAGGGGAAAACATAAAGGATCCCAATTTCGGGATAAGTATGAATAAGGACGACTAAGTATGAGTATTCCTCTATCAAACCCAACAACGCACACAGAGAGGATCCTTATTGCGGATACTGATCCGTACTGATAGTGGTAGTTCGTACCGATTTTATAACTATTGAGGGACAATACTTATTGCCACCGAAACTCACCGACACCACCGTCGCTCCTCGCGTCTCGTCACAAGGCGTGGGGCCGTGATGTCTGGGATGGACTAGGGACATTTTCAAATGACCATAGCAGAGCGGCCGTTGATCATAGAAAAAAAAATCTAATAACATTGTTGAAATCAGCATCATCTAAATCTAATTATGGAATGATAGAAGCAGAATTCGTTATTTCTCTATAATTTAGAAAATAATATTTATTTTCATTTTTTTTTTTTAGAGAAACAGTACTCTACACTACCCGTTTGAAAGGGAAAATTGAATCTTCCTGTCAAACACGTGTGTAGTGAGGTTTTTCTCTAGATGGACACAAAATCTACAACAATGGATGTTGATTTGATTATTGGCAATGTTTTTAAAAGAAGCCATTTGTGGATTGTTCCTTTTTTCTTCTTCCCTCGCTCAGATTGGTAGGCGTATATCAAACATCAGCAGATAAACGGCTATTCGACCATTGCAGATTTGTTATCTAGTCTCATTTCAATCAAACTCTATTGTATATCTTTGTTTTTTCTCACTCTGCCTATCTATCTACCTATAGCTTCCTCTTCCCCGTCTCTTCCCCCCGCTCTCTCTCTCTCTCTCTGTTTGTTTGTTTGTTTGTTTGTTGTTGTTGTTTTTTGTTGTTTTGTTTTTCCCCCTCTCCTTAGTGGGATATATAGTTGAATACGGCTCTGTACTGAAACAACGCTTTCTGTGCACGGTCTCTAGGTAGTTTAGAGTGCCGGCATCAAGTGTCATCTACATATTGTATGTTCCGGAAGCCGAGCTTGCACCTTACCTCACGACAGTTTAGAGTGCTCGTGCTTTCAAAAGGGCACACATGTTGTGTTTTTATATATTGTCACAAAATTGTATTTGGTTCCAATATATCCCATATTTTTGTTTGTTTGTTTTAGTTTGTTTTTGTTTTGGGTGTTTTTGCAATACAAATTAGATATCTAAAAGATAATCATACGTAATCTAATAGTTCTTATTAAACTTTCCCCCACCTCCCCCAACACATGCTGCATAATTTAATTAATGCAATGACTGTTTGCTAACGCTATCACTACTATCATTTTACTATTTACACCACCTTTACTTTACTAGTATTACTATCGTCCTCTATCACCACAACCACTGCCCTAATATTGGTTCTTCTTACTTTTTTTCTTTTTTTTCTTAGTATAAGAGATGATTATAATGATATTTATACTTGTAGAAATTTTGAAAAATTAAATGAACTTAGGATAGTGATGAAATATAATAATGGTCATTTTGGGGTAGCCTCTGCGGTCTGTTGCGCTTCCATTCATCATAGCTTTTCTTGTTTTTTTTCTTTTTCTCCTTGTTTTATTCATTCCATTATTTCAAAACAAAAAACCACTACAAACATGAAAACAAAAACAAGAGAACATTAAAAGAATATAAAAGATGAAATAAAATAAAATAAAGCAAAATACCCAGGACAAAACATCCAAATAACAACCACCCCCCACCCCCCATCCCCCCAACCCGTTTTAAACGAAAAAGAAGAACAGAAAGAAAAACATGTCAGTTGTAATTACCTGTGAATGTTTCCTTTGCCATTCGTGTAGATTGGAAATATCTATCAGGGTGATTAACTTTTAAACGAAGAAAGGGATGGTGATATTCACCAAAAGTTTGCCTCTCTCTATTGGTGGCATGGATTCCATGTCTTCTCTTTTTTAATCTAGGAAGCACGCTATCAAGTAACAAAAAACTCTTCATCAGACGACGAATGCCTTTTCGACTGACTGACAACACAGTGTGCTGACAAGAATAGAATAGATCGGAAATAAGTATCCTTTGTGTGCACACAAGAGAAATAAGTTCCATACCATAAGTAAAGGCGAAAACATAAAGGATCCCGAAAATAAGCATCCTTAAAATATTTTAAGGATACTTATTTTTTGGTTCTTTATGTTTCCCCTATAAGCCTCCGAATACCATACAAACCTGAGAACCGAATTGCGGTTTCGCTAATTAAAGGCAAACTCCCTCATCTCGCTCACTCGTCGCACACACTCATACAGTATGGTGATACATGTACTACGATTATTACTATTGATACACACCTCCTTTCGATAAAAGGCCTAGCAGACCTAACAAACAGTATAGCGTGTATGATGTCTTATTCAAAGCCACCTTATTTAAGCTGGCTTATTGACGTATTAGTGTGTAGATCTAAATCTAGACTAAGACTTGTAGAGTGTATGATTAATCGATCTAGATGGGAGAGAGAGAGAGAGAGAGAGAGAGAGAGAGAGAGAGAGAGAGAGAGAGAGAGAGAGAGAGAGAGAGAGAGAGAGAGAGAGAGAGAGAGAGAGAGAGAGAGAGAGAGAGAGAGAGAGAGAGAGAGAGAGAGAGAGAGAGAGAGAGAGAGAGAGAGAGAGAGAGAGAGAGACGTAAACTATTAAAATATTAGTATTAGATCGAGATGAGGAAGGGGAAGAAAGAAAGAAGATCAAGAGAACAAGAATTTAAAAGTTTGAAAGAAGAAAAAGAAGAAAGAAAAAATAAGAAGAAAGAACAGGTGGAGGAGAAAAATAAGAAAAAAAAATGGGGAAAAAGAAGATGGAAAAGCAAAAGGTGATGAAGGAGAAGAAAAAGGCGATGGAGAAGAAAGAAAAAAGAAAAAAAGAAGAAGAAGAAGAAGAAGAAGAAGAAGAAGAAGAAGAAGAAGAAGAAAAAAGAAGAAGAAGAAGAAGAAGAAGAAGAAGAAGAAAAAGAAGAAGAAGAAGAAGAAGAAGAAGAAGAAGAAGAAGAAGAAGAAGAAGAAGAAGAAGAAGAAGAAGAAGAAGAAGAAGAGGAAGAGGAAGAGGAAGAGGAAGAGGAAGAAGAAGAAGAAGAAGAAGAAGAAGAAGAAGAAGAAGAAGAAGAAGAAGAAGAAGAAGAAGAAGAAGAAGAAGAAGAAGAAGAAGAAGAAGAAGAAGAAGAAGAAGAAGAAGAAGAAGAAGAAGAAGAAGAAGAAGAAGAAGAAGAAGAAGAAGAAGAAGAAGAAGAAGAAGAAGAAGAAGAAGAAGAAGAAGAAGAAGAAGAAGAAGAAGAAGAAGAAGAAGAAGAAGAAGAAGAAGAAGAAGAAGAAGAAGAAGAAGAAGAAGAAGAAGAAGAAGAAGAAGAAGAAGAAGAAGAAGAAGAAGAAGAAGAAGAAGAAGAAGAAGAAGAAGAAGATGAAGAAGAAGAAGAAGAAGAAGAAGAAGAAGAAGAAGAAGAAGAAGAAGAAGAAGAAGAAGAAGAAGAAGAAGAAGAAGAAGAAAAGAAAAAGAAGAAGAAAAAGAAGAAGAAGAAGAAGAAGACAAAAAGAAGAAGAAGAAGAAGAAGACGAAGAAGAAGATGATAGAAAAGAAGATGAAGAAGATGAAGAAGAAGAATAAGTAGAAGAAAAGGAAAAAAAAACAGAAGAAGACGAAAGAAGAAGATGAATGAAAAAAAGATGAAAAGGAAGAAGATGAAGGAATAAGTAGAAGAAAGAGGAAAAAAACAGAAGAAGAAAGAAGAAGTTAGAAGAAGATGAAGAAGAAGAAAAAAAAAGATGAAGAAGATGAAGAAGAAAATGTAGAAGGAAAAGGAAAAAAACAAAGAAGATGAATGAAAAAAAGTGAGAAAGGAGCAGAAGAAAAAGAAAAAAGATGGAGAAGTAAAAAAAGATAGATGAAGATGAAAAGAAGAAGGTGAAGTTGAAGAAAGAGAAGGTTGAGGAGAAAAAGAGAAGGTTGAAGAAGAGAAAAAGTAGAAAAGTCTTTCAGAACTGATCACAAAATCAGAGAGCATTTTCCCTCTGCATTATATAGGGCTTGGGACCTGTACATTGATAACAATGTTTTTCAGTTTATTAGAAAAAAATAAAAGGTCATTGATCCAAAGAAGCACTTTGCCAGTATACACATAAAAATAGTAGCCATCTTTCCATGACAATTTCAATCAGATGAGTATTTAAAAATATTGCAACCTGTAAGTAAGGAAGCCTTCACATAATTTCATCAATACTCAAAACAATTGTAAATACTGCCTCCTTAAGGGAAAACATAAAGGATCCTGAAAATAAGTATCCTTAAAATACGTTACTTATGGTAAGGAACTTACTTCTCTTGTGTGCACACAAAGGATACTTATTTCCGGTCAAAATAACTTTCTAAAATATCTTGATAATTAATCCCTATCCTTATTTCGCCATTTTGATTTAGATTAGCACTACCAGAATCAGGTGTATATTCGTGATACTCATATTCACTAATACTTTTATCTTTAATAAAGTTTTCTCGAGATTTAGTTTATCCATTTTTATAAGAAGTAAATTTCATCATTTGTAATTTTCGCTTCAGAAAAGGCAATTTAGTTGATCAGACATTTACCGTTATTCATTTTAATTTTATTTAGATTAAGATCACTACCAATTCTAAACTTTAATTGTTCTGGAGATGATCTTACAAGAAAATCATTTTTATTTTTTCTTCCTGTTATCCAAAATAGTTTAGGAGTATCTAATTTTTCAATAGTCATGTTTAATGCTTCGATAATAATATCTCCTGATTATCTTCTAATAAATATCCTGAAATACAAAATGTTGAACCAGTTGGTGGTTCTTTCAAATCATCAACTTCATTATTATTTTTGGTATAAACTCTAAAGCTGTTTGATTATTTATCTTTTTATTTGCACCAATAAACTATTCACCATGATGTTTTGTTAATACTATTGAATCCTCGTATTATTTAACTGGAACTAAATTAGCAAACATTTTACCTGAATTATATATTTTAACACATCAAACCTTTTCAACTAACTGTATTATTTTAAACTTTGATATTAATATGCTAGTCATGTTTATCCATTTGTTATTATGATAAATAACATTTAAACAGACGTTTTTTTCTACTTTTTCTTTATCAAATAATTTTAGATTATTTGGTAAATTAATTTAATTTCATTTACATATTCCAGTGCTACGTAATCTCAAATCATATAGTCCATTCTCTTTTCCTTGATTATTAAAACCTTCTACATTTTCTAAATCATCAGGATTAGTCTGATGACTATGAAAAGGAGATATTATTTTATTATCATCATCGTATTCTTCATCTGAATCTGGATATCACAATTTATTTACGCTCATTTTTTAAAGTGAACTGTTTAAGGTAGTAAACTAATTGGTATATAATTAAAACCACAGCCAGAAATTATCTCCTTCAAAAATTTAAACAGAGGTGACCGCAAATATAACCAGATTTCTGAATTTGATATATATTGTATTTTTTTCTTTGCTAGATAATTTTCTAATTCTAAAATGGGTTGAATATCATACGAATCAAAATAATATTTTTCATCGTTATCTTTGTAACAACAAACCCAATGAGTACCATTATTTTTATCATTGCTGTCGGCTGAATTAATTATCAACACATATATTTGGTCATTTATTTACTTACTAAAAATTGAAATATATTCTCTTCGTTGAAAGTCTAACACAGACACTAAAAGTATTTGAACAAGTTAAATTCAAGAATGATAGAAATAAGTTAAGGCAATTTGTGTTATGTGTAGAACTGAGAAATCTAAATTTATTTCTAAAAAGAAGGATTAGTAGATAACATTATTAATAAAATGCCAGAAATGCATCTACCAATACATATGTTTACATGGCCTTTCACAAAATTAGAAAAAAGAGACGATGAAGACGATAACTTTACGACATTCAAAACCTTATAATCAAGTAGATGAAATATCTAGACTTCATGACATTTGTTATAGAGACACACCTAAATTTAAAGATAAAAAAAGAAGATCTGTGATAAACAGATATTAGATAGATTAAAACCATTAAAATCAAAAGGTCCTAGAGAATTGTTAGACAGATGAATTGTTCAAAATATCATTGCAAGTAAACGGGTATTAGGCCTTGGAACTAAATGAGTACTGTGAAATAGCTATGATCAATTCACACCAAAATTGAAAATAATGTATAGTAATATTGTAGAATCGGAGCAAAAATACAACTGCTCTTCACGAAGACCGGACGAAGACTGACCCCAGACAAAGAATACAAACTCTCACCTAATCTAACACCATTACACCACCACCCACATCACCAGGAACCGTCAAAGGGCGGTTTTTCCGGTCATCGATCTTATAGCTCACAGAACAAAGGCATTGTGAGTTAGATGCAGTCAGTGATACCGCAAACAGTTTAGTTTGTTTCTCTATTTCTTCTCCTGTTATCTTATTAGAATCTATTATTGGTTTTAATTGTTTTTTAATATTCAACTTGTGGGGGGGGGGGGGGGAGGGGGCGGGTTCTGAGAATGCTATTTTGGTCGAAAATGGGACAAATCTAGTATATCATACTATTGGATAGAGCAGTTCATTTACATCGCAATGATATAATAAAGAAACTCAGTATCGATTCTTTGAATTTATACGATTTTTTTAGAAACGATACAGGTCTACTCATTTTGATCGTCACAATAAACGCTATAAATTGTTTCGTATTTGGAGGATCTATTATGAATATTACTTAGATCGTCGTCCAGAAAATACGGGACATATTCCGCGCATCTATTATGAAAAGGTACCATGTCCAAATAAGTAAAAAGGTGCTGGTGCACTTGAAACTGTCGATAAGAAGTAGTTGAGAGCCTTTTGTACATTTTGGGTTGTTCGTATATGCCTAAGGTAAAAAAAATCATAAAAAAAACAAAACTCTGATCTGACTAAATTTAGATATTTTATCAAATAAGGTGTGTGCTAAGTTTGAAAGAAATTTGTCGAAAAATCTAAAAGCTTAATCGATATTGAACGGTGAAATGTGGGGTCAAAATCCGATATGGCCGCCGTTTCCATGGCAACCGGAAGCGTCAGAAAAAAACCAGCGACATCTTTCAACTCAGTACACTATGTCCATTACACCTATACATAAGTAAATTGATAGGAACAAACGGGAAACTTTTCACTTCAGGACACTAATTCATTACGCTTTTTTTATCACCATCCATTTAAAAAAAATAATTTATATGTTGGAAATTTTATTTTTTAGTTTTTTGAGTGATTCGTTGACTTCATTTCTTCCTTTTTCAGCAGATTCTTCATACAACTTTTGATCTCTTGTAGATCTAATACTTTTTTTTATATTGGTTAAACTTTTTTCTCTTCTTCTAGAATAAGTTTAAACTCATTATCCTCAATAACATTATTGCTTATTGCTTTAGATAATAAACTTTCAATAGTGTTTAATTTTGTTTCGGCTAGATTATAAATATGCCTATGTTTATCTTCTTTAATTTCTTAATTTTCTATTAACAAGCAATCCTAATAGACCTGTAACAGCTGTTACACCAGATATAGAAAGACTTAGAAGGTAATTTAAGTATAGCAGGAAGTCTTACAGCAGAAGCAACTGCCCATGAAGTAGAAACAAAATTTAAACCATAATGAATAATGCAGCATTAGCTTCAGAATATTTTTTACTTAAAATTTGACTTTCTTCGCTATTTCTTTGTAAATAATTTTTAATATTTCTAATCTGATTTAATCTATAATCAGATCGTTTATTATTAGTTATTTCTAGGTAAGGATTTTTACCAGGTGGGGCACTTGGTTCTTTATCTTTACGTGGATATATTCTCTCAACAACTTTTCCATTATCCGTATTTTATCAAATTAAATTAATATTAGATTTAACTACCATCACCGTTACTGTACATTTTATATACAAACGACTGTGTCCCAAATAATGAAAAATGTGTGATTATCAAATACGCAGATGATACAGCAATTTTGGGTCTCCTGAATTACAATGAATCGGACGCTCACTACTTTGATCAAATCGAAAATTTCAAAAGTTGGTGTGTACAAGTACAAAATGATCTGCAGCTCAATGCGTTAAAAACAAAAGAGCAAATTTTTAATTCAAAATGCATTACCAAAGATATAAAGCGAGTTGAAATACATCTCCAAGACGTTGAAATAGTCGAAGAATTTAAGTATCTTGGTGTTTTAATCAACAACTCTCTAACTTTCAATATTCATGTAGAAAATATCATTAAGAAAGCTTCACAGCGGTTGTACATTCTCAGAAAATTACGAGTCTTTGGTACAAGCAAAAGTACCATGAAACAAATATTTCAATCGTTATTGTTGAGTATCATAACTTTTGGCATTACTGTGTGGTATGGAGGGTGTGGTGTAAGGCAGAAAAATAAGTTACAAAGATTGATAAAAGAATCAGGAAATATAGTCAATGAGAAATTGCAAAGCGTGGAGCAGTGCTATAAAAAAGCTGTAGAAAGAAAATCCCTTTCAATTATTGATGAAGTAAAACACCCTCTGAACAGTGAATTTATGTTACTTCCATCCGGCAGAAGATATAGAGAATCTCGGTGTAGAACCAACCGACATAAAGCTACATTTGTCCCCTACAGCATAAAATATATCAACACTGTAATGTCGAAACAAGCAAATGAAGTAAAATTATAAGTCAAAATATTTCCTATTGATCTAACACATAGACTAGTAAATCTGATAAGACAATGCACATCTATTGCTGTTACTAAGTTGCCTCTCTGTAGAACATTGACAATATTATAATATCATTATCATGGTTGTCTTGGTTGATGATGGAATGCTGGTTGAGATGGAGAGAGAGAGAGAGAGAGAGAGAGAGAGAGAGAGAGAGAGAGAGAGAGAGAGAGAGAGAGAGAGAGAGAGAGAGAGAGAGAGAGAGAGAGAGAGAGAGAGATGGAGAAGATGGAGAGAGAGGAGGAGAGAGAGAGAGAGAGAGAGAGAGAGAGAGAGAGAGAGAGAGAGAGAGAGAGAGAGAGAGAGAGAGAGAGAGAGAGAGAGAGAGAGAGAGAGAGAGAGAGAGAGAGAGAAGAGAGAGAGAGAGAGAGAGAGAGAGAGAGAGAGAGAGAGAGAGAGAGAGAGAGAGAGAGAGAGAGAGAGAGAGAGAGAGAGAGAGAGAGAGAGAGAGAGAGAGAGAGAGAGAGAGAGAGAGAGAGAGAGAGAGAGAGAGAGAGAGAGAGAGAGAGAGAGAGAGAGAGAGAGAGAGAGAGAGAGAGAGAGAGAGAGAGAGAGAGAGAGAGAGAGAGAAGAAATGTAAATCCTCAAATTGTGTAATTATTTTCTGTATCTACTTTTACTTATATTATTATGATATTTTTGTCTGTTCATTTCATCATCTATTATAATGTTGGCAACTACTAGAAATATTACGAATGCTAGTACTACTTCTGCGACTACTATGTTCACCACTATTATTATGATTAAATTTTGTTGTTGTCATTGCTATCTTTGTTGTTTTTTACCATCGTCATTATTATCACTCTTAGTTCGCTTTGTTATGTGGATTGTGAAATGTAAAATGATTTATGTGAACCTAACATGAATTGCCTGAAAATTATTATTATTATTATTATTATTCTCTTTATTATCAGTACCTAATATTCCAAATTTGTGTGCATTCATCTTTATATATGAAAAATAAATTATTTCTTACGTAAATGAAATATAATAGTTACTTCTTCACCTCTTAAATCTTTTAGTAAAACCTAAAATATAATTGATACTATTATTATGTGTAAATTTAACTTTGTAATTTGGTTTTACGTCTAATACAGATTTAAAGGTATTTAGATAAGCAATGAGTTCAAATACTTGTTCATCGTTATTGTTTTTTAATTGTTTATTTATTTATTTATTTAGCCCATTAAATTCATAAGACCCAACTGGAATAACAAGTTGTTTTGTTTTACCCTTTTATTGAGTACTGAATTACGGTATTATAAGATGAAATGTTCGGGAAGGAATAGTAAGTCTCCAGATTAACAAGGGAAAACTCAAATTGTTTATTTGGATTTAATTGGAGAGTTGGGTAGTAAAATCAGATTTTTTTACCAACTATAATTTGATTATCTTCTTTAGGCCATGTATTATTAATTAATTAATCACGTTTTTCAAGTATTTCTTTTCCAATTTTATTATCCATTTTTAAAGATAGTTTTTGGAAAATAGAAGTTATCTATGTTATGTCTGTATTTTTAATTATGAACTGGAGATGAATTATCAATAATTAAAAAGTTACAAGGTAAGCCACCAGATTTCACATAACTTTTTATACTCACCACAATCCATATCCATTGAAACATGATCTTCATAAATGTGTTGTAGATTTTTATTGTCTTGTTTAAATAGACACATAAAGTTACTATTTTCTCTTATTGTTTGTTTGACTAATCTAAATTAATTTTGACTGAGATGAAAACAGTCAACATTTGAACGTCTACCGCGCGTATAATACTCACAACACTTATTCTGTTTTTCTAATAACACATCATGAAATATCATTAGGTTTTTATCAGTTGATATAAAACCTCTAGGATCCCTTATCTCGTCATCACTTTCAAAGTATTCACAACTAATTGGACTTTTTGTTGGATTTGTTTCACCCAATTGTTTAATCAATCCATAAGGCGAAATATCTTTTAAATTTTTTTTTATTTCTTCTCTATTTTAAATACATTATAAATTGACTCTTTATCTAATCTATTATCAAACCCACATTTCATTATTTTATATTTTGATTGAAATAATGATTTACTATAAACGATTAATTTATCATAATCTAATAAATCAGGTTTTAACAATAAGTTTGTTTTTCCAGAACCAGATTTTTCTTACTCTTAGTCCTCTTATAGATATTGGTATAATAGGTGAATTATTTCTTTTTGATTGAAGAAAAGTGGCAAATGTATAAAGTTGTACTGAAGAGGTCTGTGGTAGGAAACAAATTAAAGGAGATAGGAAAAGAACAGCATGGTGGAATAAGAATGTCAAGACTAAGGTCAAAGAAAAGAAAGATGCCTAGAAGAAATACTTGCAAACAAAGAGGCAAGAGGCTAGGATATATTACGTGAGTACAAGAACTATCGCCAAAGGGGAAGTTAAAACAGCGAAACAAGAACAATAGGAAGAGTTTGGACAAAGACTTCAAGAAAGCTATCAAGGAAATCAAAATCTGTGCTAGGGAGCAATGAAGAGCATGAGGAAGACCAAAGCATGCCCAATACGACTACAACTTAAGAACGCTAAAGGAGAAATACTGAAAGAAGACAGCGAAATCATGGAAACGTGGAGAAAGTATTTTAAACAATTACAACCCCCTTTTCTAGAACATATGAAACAAGGCGTACAGATCAATTAGTAAGAGTAACAAGTAATCCAGAGGAGACAGCTGGATATGTAGATATCTCTCATGGAAGAAATCCAAAAAGCTATAAGAAAAGTGAAATTAGGAAAAGGCCCCAGGAGCAGATCAAGTTTATCCAGAAATGATTAAAAACTAAAGGAGAGAGGCAGACAAACTACTACATGCAATATGTCAACAAGCATGAAAGTCAAAACAGGTGCCAGACGACTGGAAAAAAAGGAATGGTAGTACCATTATACAAGAAAGGATCAACTATGGAATGCTCAAAGTATAGAGGGATATCGAAAGTGGAGTTTCATGACACAATATCTATTTTAGGGTTAAAGTTCCATTCCCCACTACGATGCTCCTTTCATTTCCTTAACTTTGTACGTTGCTATCATTTCTTTTAAAGATACTACGGTGGTTATTGTTTGGCGCGTATATGTTTACTAAAGTGCATCTACAACTATCCATGGTGATGTCAACCATGACAACATTTCCTTTAATGTCAACTAACGTAAGAGGAAGTTGTATTATGTTATTAAACAAAAATCGCCGTGTCTCGGGATTGTGAAAAAATTAACTTAAGCAATCACATTCTATTTGATTTCTAAATGGGGGAGTGAAGTGTGTATCTTGTAAATAGATAATATCAAACTTTTTCCCTTAAATGATGAAATACATATCTCCTCTTTTTAAGATTTCCCAGCCTCTGCAATCCACAGAACATATCATAACTTTTCCCTTAACCATGTATATTGAAATATGGTAATGTACTGGTAGAACAGTACTTAGACACAATGCCTACTATTACTACAGTATACGATAGAATGTATAGGTACCAGTCTGTCAAAACAGAGGTGAACAAACTTCTTCCAAAGTCAAAGAAAGAACACATTGTTGGTGAGGAAGACGCTTCAATATCATTTGGATATTTGACCCTTTTTATGTTCTTAGTGCTAGTCATTTGACAGATCATTCAGAATTTGCCAATAATGTGATCGTTATCTTTTAAACATACATATACAAAAATTGCACAACACAATAATACAAACAATCTTCTAAGTAACAAGTGATGACAAGAGACACGTAATAAGTAAATTAGAAAAACAGAGTTTAATTGAAATAGTTCACTCATAATCGATTTGTGCGGATGGAAATGTTAAAATTCTAAGAGTTTTGTTAAGAAAGAAAAGCCACAAAAATTAAACTTCAATTCTGTCCATATCATAAAAGAAGCAATTTAGACTTCACGTTTTTCTCGTCTGGGAGTTGACACGACCGGAAAATGCTTGCGCTTGTCCTGAATGAAGTTTTTCAGTTGTTATAAACTTGTGTTGATGTCTATTCTTTGAACGTAGTTTATATAATCTTTTAGTTTTCCTTTAACGGGCCATGTGGATAAGAAGCATCACATCTCTTTTGCTATTTTAAAAACGGTTAAGTTCTTATGTATTAGATCTTCTGAGATGGTTGTCCCGGTCCCTTTTGACTTCTTTTCTTGCATAATTTTGGCCCAAGTTTTTTTTGGAGCAGAGTCGAACGATAATTGGCCGAGACACTTTTCCAATACCTTTTTTCCCGATTGGGTGGGCGATTTTCGATTTCCTTGCTCTTAACGTTCGGATTCAATTTGTGTTCAAAACTTAAGGAACTCCATCTTCACACTGTTTTATTGATTCATCATCGGATACGTGAGGGTCAAAGATCCGGATATTTTGACGGCGATTGTATTGCTCTAAATCGTTTTGCTATTTTTGTATGTGTTTTAAGACTGTGGTGTTGGATTTATATGTGTCAGTCTGCTTAACAAATTCCCCCTTTGAGAAATTATATCTCTGTCGCTTGTTTATTGTCTTCTACACGGAGAGTATGTATTTCCCCTAAAAGCTTTGAAATGTCTTCTGCCATCTCTGTAATCTTTTTCTCTGTATTGTCTAGTTTCTTTTCTAGGCAAGACAGTTTTTCTATAATATCGCGATATTGTTGTGTCTCAGGACACATTAGCTTGAAGAAAACCTGTCAGCGTTGTTTGTTTGCTAACTGTCTGCCGACAATTAAGCGTCATCGATTCGTTGTCAGGGAACGGTCGTCACTTTCGTCAGGTTTATGACGCTTTGGTGTATTGGCGGTTTCACTGCTTTTAAACTATTTCCCCATGTTGTTTGGTTTGGCTAAATATCACATCAGTCTGAATAATAGTGTGAATTGTTGGTTTCAACACATCCGAATCACTGGGAAATCACACTCGAAAAAAAGTGAACTCTTGTAACTTGAAATTTTAAAGCGTTCGTCTCATTGTTCTATGCACATTGTCATCAATGACGGATATTATAATACCAATTCACCAATGATGGGCGCACTTCAGATTCGATTCTTCTGTAGAATTCTACCTATCCATGAATGCACGACGTAATGCCTACAAGGTCACAGTATAATCCAACTGAGAGAAAATCCTGGTTCACGGTGTAGCACGTCCACTCAACTCGGGGTCGGCCTTTCGAATCCAATTCGTCTTGTTATTGTTGAGCATTTGTATATTCTACCAATTTGTAATAATATCATGTTCATATATATATATATATATATATATATATATATATATATATATATATATATATATATATATATATATATATATATATATATATATATATATATATATATATATATATATATATATATTGCCTTTATCTTTTATGTCCATCCTGTTTCGTCAATGTTATGTAATTTAATGTACAGCGCCTAGAGCCTGTTCTCTCGAACGAGACACGTGTGCTTTATAAATAGCCATTTTATTATTGTTATTATTAATCACGTGCAAGGCATGAGTTTGGTGTGTTGAAATTATGATGCAATAAAATGAAACATTTTCGTTCAATAGTTACTGTAAAACTTTTAAATAGTTGGACTGAGAATCCGCATTGTTCTTTATATAGCACTAATAAAGCAAACTCTGGAACAGATAATTATTCGTGGGGCACAATATATGTTGTAGAATTTAATGCAATCTGAACCACTATGTCAAGTTTCATTCAAATTCATCTGATAGTTTCAAAGATACAGACCAATATGTGCGTATGTAAGTTTTGAAACGGACTATAGTAAGTGATCTGTTATTACAATCTAAAAAAGACAGACTTGGACTCGAGAATACATACAAAATATTTGATAAACCATTCAAAGTTATGTATTTCAACGGAAGCCTATCCGCCTTAAGACCCCAATCATTCACGACCTTTTTACGGATTCAAATTTTGACATTGTCTTCATCATTGAAACATGGCTCCTTGCCAATAGAGATGATGCCATCATGAAGGAAATAACAACACCTGGATTTAACATATTTTCCCAGCCAAGAATCCACAGAAGATGTGGCGGAGGAATATGTGTTATTTATAAACAAAACATCAAGGTGAAAATAAACGAGACCAAGAACAATTTTACATTAACTAAACTGCATTATAACATCACGTTGTCTCTCTCCCTGTCTCTCTGTCTCACCCTCCACCATAAAAAACCAACAAAAGCACACATAAACAATTCATACAAGTTGCAGCTGATCTATTCAACATCCACTGTGATTCTGCGAGTGACATTCATGCAGAATCAATGAGATCCTTATTCAACAATCCTATCATCGAGCAATTAATTGATAAATCAACACATTGATTTGGACACATCTTGCATTGGTTCGTAACTAACGATTCACCAAACAACAGATTTGGAAATTGCCAACAAAATCATTTCTGACCGTCTACTCAAATCTTATCTCTTCCTTATAATACTTGGGGAGGGGGTACCACCATGATAGGCCGTCACCCCTCCCCACCCAGGATCCTACTAAACCCATCTACTTTGGTAGATTTCGAGGTCCTACATTCCAATGTGTATGTTCCCAAACAAAACCGTCCAGGCAGTAACATGCCAGCAAAAAATATTGAAAATGGTCTCATTTCAAACGTCATCAAAATATGGTCAAGTAGGATCTCAAAAGAAATTCATTGGTGCAATTTTAATGAAATCAGACTTTTAAACCGGAGAGTGGTAAGCACCTGTAGGGGATTAGGCAATCCCACCTCCACGAGTCTCCTGCTGCCTTGCAGGCAGGTCTTGGCTGACCAAAGGCTAATGGCGTTAACCCTAACATAAAATAACCTGCTGCCTTGCAGGCTGGTCTTGCTTGACCAAAGGCTAAGCGGAGTTAACCCTGACAGAAAACAACCTGCTTCCTTGCAGGCCGGTCTTGGTCTACCAAAGACTCAAGTGAGTTAACCCTGACATAAAATAACAAGGCCCGGTAGGGGGCTTAAAGTGGCAGCCCGCCATCTACCTAGGGTACAGTGGGATAATCACCTGCTTATCGAAAACAAACAGATTCAAAGAAGTATATATGATGATATACCCGGCTTGATCTCACGAAGATGAACATGGAAACTGTAATGTTTGGAACATGGAATATTAGGCAATACATGGAAAAGAGTTAGAATTAGTTGAAGAAATGGAAACACTCAAAGTAGATATTTTGGCCATTACATAAACAAAGCAAAAAGGACAAGGAATAGAAAATGTAAGACCGAATCATACTTTAATCTTCTCAGGAGTAGATGTCAAAGATAGAACTAGAGCAGGAGTAGGCTTCCTAATGCATAAAAGGCATGAAAAGCTACAAGAAAGTTGGAAATTTATAAGCCCACGGCTATTAGAGGTAAATATTAAACCAAAAGGAAGAGAAATTAAATTATTAATAGCTTATGGACCAAACGAAGAGTCCCCCAAAGAAGGAAAAGATATCTTCGAAAACGATTTACAAATAGCTGCAGAGAATCTCAAACCTAAACGGGAACTAATGGTTTTAGTAGATTTAAACGCTAGAGTAGGCAACACTTTAGAAACATCAGGAGGATTAATAGGCAAAGAATGAGAGACAACTTCTCCAAATAGAGACAGACTAATAGATTTTTGCCTTAAGAATAACATGAAAATAGCCAATGTCTTTTTTCCTCATAAAGATATCCATAAATATACAAGAGTAAATGAAGACAGATGCGAAAAATCAATCATAGACTACATAATAGTTAGCAGTTCCTTTTTGACAGTACGATGGACGCAAGAGTAAACCGAGGAGCAGAAATATTTAGTGACCATCATCTAGTGATTGCTAAAATGAGATTACTGACTGAAGAAAACAAGCAGAAAAAGGAAAGAGAAGAAAGCTACTAAACTCAAAATAGAGGAACTAAATAGACCAATAGTAAAACAGATATACCAATTTAGGATAAAAGATTTATCAATGAAAGGCAGATGGATCTGAAGATAGCACAGTAAAAAAAGTGGCAAATGTATAAAGAAACACTTCTCAGTTATACAGAAGAGATATGTGGTGGGAAACAAATTGAAGGAGATAGGAAAGGAACAGCATGGTGGAATGAGAACGTCAAAACTAAGATTAAGAAAAAGAAGGATGCATGGAAGAAATACTTGCAAACAAAGAGGCCAGAGGATAGGATATATTACGTGAGTAAAAGAATTATTGCCAAAGAGGAAATTAGAAAGCAAAACAGGAACAGTGGAAAGATTTTGGACAAAGACGTCAAGAAAGCCATCAGGAAATCAAAACAGTTCTGTGGAGCAATGAAGAGCGTGAGAAACACCAAAGCATGCCCAATATGATACGACAAATTAAGAACGCTAAAAAGCAAAAATAATGAAAGAAGACAGCGAAACCATGGAAACGTGGATAAAGTATTTTATACAATTACATAATACTTCCAGAAGGAGTACAGATCAATTAGTAAGAGTAATAAGCACTCCAGAAGAGACAGCTGAAGATGTAGATATCTCAGTGATAGAAATCCAAACAACTATAAGAAAAGTGAAGTTAGGAAAGGCCCTAGGAGCAGGTCAAATTTATCTAAAAATAATTAAAAACTAAGAGAGCAGACGATCAGATGGAAGATCACCTAGAGTGAATTTAGACCAGGAAGAAGTGTACAAGATTACATATTTACAATTAGAGAAATAATAGAAAAAATCTTGAGCAGAAACATTAACTTGCACCTGTGTTTTATTGACTTAAAAAGGCATTTGACACTGTGAGGAGGAACGAGCTATGGCATTCCTAAGAGAGCACAATGAGAGCAAAATTTAATAGAAGCCATTAAAAGCTTTTAAAATAAACCAAAATGTGCAGTGAGAGTAGCTGGGAACGTATCTACAGAATTTGATGTAGATATAGGAGTAAGACCAGGTTGTGCCTTTAGTCCTCTTTTGTTTATCACATTTATGGATTCAGTCGCAAAGGCATCCTAAAAAATGAAGAATTGAATGTAGGTATGTGGAAACTCAAACCAGTAAATGTACCAATGCTTTCATTTGCTGATGATTTAGTTCTGTTTGGTAAATCAGAAAGTAACCTTCAGTCGAATATCAATATGATGAATAACGAACTAAATAAAAGAGGAATGAGAGTAAATGCAGAGAAAACCAAAACAATGCTAGTAACTAGGGAAGGTAATACACAAAATCTTAAATTGGCTAGGGAGAATTTAGAACAAGTTCAAAGCTACAATTACCAAGGAGTAATGATTAACTCACAGGGAAAACTAAGAGAAGAAATCATCCAGAGAATCAAAAAGGCAATGACAATATATAACTGTCTAAGAAAAACATTTATAGATAAACAAGAATTGTCAACAAAAAACCAAAACGGCAGTACACAACACAGTTTATTGTCCTGCTCATCTCTATGGCAACGAAACCTAGACCTTAGACAGTAAGGTATACAGTAGAGTGCAAGCAGCTGAAATGAAATATCTAAGAAGAGAAGTAAGGAAAACTAAAAGAGACAAAATCAGAAACACAACAATAAGAGATCAAACCAAAGCATAAAAAACTAAGATATAAATAAATCAACTGAGATGGTTTGTGCATATGAATAGAATGAATGACAATATAATAGCTAAATCAGTATACAGTGTTAAAACCCAAGATAAAAGACCGAAAGGCAGACCTCGTAGAAAGTGGAAAGAAGATAATAAAAGAGGCATTAAATCAAAGAAATTTAACTTTCACGGAATGAAAAAAAATGCCTGAAGAAAGATCATTTCGGGCATGTAAACCCATACATTGGAATATAGAATGGAAAATGATAAAGAAAGAATGAAGACTTAAAAACAAGATAACAGCAAGATCTAAAAATAGAATTCATCACTTTCAACAAAAAACATGACTGAAGAATCTTTAGTTACCATGCAAATATTTGCTTGTTTGTACTCACATAAGCTCGCAAGGAACTAGAAATGATGAAGTATATTTCAAAGATACTAAAAGAAATATTTGACTAATCTTTGCTGATGGGAATCCCTAACCATTGGCGCTATAACCCAAAATACAATTGTGTGTCCTTCACTACTCATTCCTTCCCAATCATATTCAGGTAATTCACTATGACATGAAATATACTATTAGGAATGATGTGGTTTCTGAATTAGTGTTCACTTTCTGACCTTTTGTACGCTTCTTGCTATACAATAGGCATGGCTAACACTGAGATAAAAATGATGATTTTTAAAGTTTTGCTGCACCTCATCTGTTGCTTTCTCGCATTTCTTTAATAATGCTCTTACCACGTCATACTCTGTGATGTATTCATTGATATTTGGGTAGTATCCAATGGTTGCTTTTGATGATGGTGTCCAGCAGTTGCTCCTACAAAGCCTCTAAACCCTGGCACAGGTTGCTTCCCTTCACTGCTTATAAATAGACTCATCATCCTGGTCAACTACACTCCAACTGCATTGTGACGGACAAACACATTTTATCTCATGTAGTTGAACATGTTGTATGTCAATACGTGGAACCATTTTATATTGGCACACTGAATGGTGGTGCGACAAAAGAACATCAATGTGAAGAGACCTTTTTCTGGTCCTCGGTAGTACTTGTTTCTGGAAGAGCCCTCGACCATTTCATGCTTTCCCGTCGTCTGAAGTAATTTATTTTTTGCTTTTGAGTTAGGGTTTTTGCTTTTAGTATATATATGAGTAGCTGTCAAAATATAGTCATCCTATATCATTGAAAAGCTTGTAGCGTTTGGGTTTCGAGGGAAACGGCTGCCATTTTTGGGAATTGACCCGATTTTCAAAATTCATCTCCTCATTTAGTTCAGAATAAAATCACTCAAAATATGTCCAGATCGTTTTTTCCATTCAATATCTAAAGAATGACGTCAGGTTTTTTAAATTTTAATTTGTATTTTTTTTTTAAAGAATTTTTGAAAATAACATATATCGTTTATATACAAAAATAGCAGTTTTGTTTATTTTTTAATATTTTCTCAAAAAGTTTACAAGATATAAAAAAAACGACACTATTCTATTAACATTGACAAGAGAAACATGTGTGCCAAATATTATACAAATAGGTCGGTAAATGACGGAGGAGATAAAATGTATTGAAAACTACCCTTCGAGAAAGGTGCGAACAACGAAATCAAAAGAAAATAACACAAAAAAGACGCTTCAGTCGAGTTGCCCTTCTTGTAGCAAACCCTTACTCTTTTGACAGTCTCTGACATTGTTACTAATGTAAACAGGATTGTAAATCTAGGTTTAGATGTGAACTATTGTGAAAACTGACGTCATAATGACCAGATTGTTTTGTTTTAGTCCTCTATTCCTATACTTGTGCGCGTGTTTATAAACGCATCGCCGGACATTTCACCTCCACGTCTTACATCACTCAAAGCTGGGCAAACTCGGCGAGGAGTCGATATACCATAATAATATACTTAGATGTGGCGTTGTGGCGATAGCTGGCATGTTACACAGGTTTTCAGTGCCATCTTCTCAGTCAGTGTTAGGGTAATATTTATGTCAAAATTGTGACTGTTTTTAACCTACCCTCGTCAACAGAATATTGTGTAACAAAAATATTATACGTCACGCGGACATTTTTCTGGCATAACCTTGTAGATAAATGATCGTTCTACCCGAATATATAAAGAACAGAAAATCGACATTTTGGTTCCAAACTCGCCAATCCAGGTGCCATCGCCCCCCCATGTGAACCCTCCCCCTGATAACGTGAAAACCTTTGTGAAAGGGAAGGGGTGTTTAGGGGCCTCCTCTCCCCCCCTGATTATGCAAGGACCTACTTAAAACAAAGAGGGATAAAAGTGTCTTTCCATGATACGTATAAAATGCGTTTCGTGTTACGTGCGTCCGTTTTAAATTCTGAAAACTTACGTCATTTTTATTTCCATGGATCCGTTTTTGATACCCAAAATGTGCGTGCTTTCCTTATGACGTCGCCAGCTGTTCACCATCATAGGCATTTCCCAAAGAAACAAAACAACTTACTGCATTTTCGGAACGATCGCCTGTGAATGAAGCCAAAATCCGAGCAGAATTAAATACGTCCGATTCGTGTACTTATGACCTATGATAATTTGTGTTATTAGCTACTTAATGTGTATGGTGTGTAGTAACTCTCTCTCTCTCTCTCTCTCTCTCTCCTCTCTCTCTCTCTCTCTCTCTCCATCTCTCTCTCTCTCTCCCTCTCCTCTCCTCCTCTCTCTCTCTCTCTCGCTCTCTCTCTCTCTCTCTCTCCCTTCTCTCTCCCTCCCTCTCCCTCCTCTCTCCGCTCCCTCCCTCCTCTCCCTCCTCTCCCTCTCTCTCCCTCTCTCTCTCCCTCCATCCCTCTCTCTCTCTCTCTCTCTCTCTCTCTCTCTCTCTCTCTCTCTCTCTCTCTCTCTCTCTCTCTCTCTCTCTCTCTCTCTCTCTCCCTCCCTTCTCCTCCCTCCTCCCTCCTTTTTATTATTATTATTATTATTATTATTATTATTATTATTATTATTATTATTGTTATTATTTTTATTATTATTATTATTATTATTATTATTATTATTATTATTATTATTATTATTATTATTATTATTATTATTATTATTATTATTATTATTATTATTATTATTATTATTATTATTATTATAGTAGTAGTAGTAGTAGTAGTAGTAGTAGTAGTAGTAGTAGTAGTAGTAGTAGTAGTAGTAGTAGTAGTAGTAGTAGTAGTAGTAGTAGTAGTAGTAGTAGTAGTAGTAGTAGTAGTAGTAGTAGTAGTAGTAGTAGTAGTAGTAGTAGTTGTAGTAGTAGTATCATTATCATTATTATTATTATTATTATTATTATTAATATTATTATTATTATTATTATTATTATTATTATTATTATTATTATTATCACAGCTACTGTTGTTCTTGTCTTCCAAACCAGGCTGATTTACGCAATCTTTCAGCCATTGTTGTTTGCGCTGCCCGGCGAATCAAGGCAGGCTCAAATACCGCACAGGGGCCATGAGGTGGAGGATCGGCAACGAGACTACGAGTCCGGTAGCCAGTTCCTACGGCCATCCGACCCGGCTGGCCACCACAAGTCTTAACAGGCGTGAGTTACAAGCTACCAAGCCCATGCTATGGAAAAATGGACATAGCATCAGCAGCTCGGCATTTGATCTCGGCAATGGCAGAGCACGAATTGATAACGGAACCTCAAACGGAAACTTTCGCTGTGGTGAAAACAAACATATTTTTAAGAGATACGGTAACGGAGAATTCAGACCGGATACAAATTTAGAAGGAAAAACAAAAGATAAACCACAAAGCGGTTATGAAGAAGATTTAAGTACTGTGTCGATGTTGCGTTTTCCAGTATAACACAACTAATTAGTCTAGATACTGTTTTGATGCCTTTCAGAAAGGTTTATGTAGAAACTGTCCAAAAACGGCAGCTCACGAACTTATCACATGAACTTGTACAGACGTAGTTGTCTCCCTGTTTGTTGGACATGCGTACAGATCGCCAGGCCACTAACGAAAACATTGGATTTGACTATGAGTTCGACTTGATTATCTTAATCATTCGATATGTAAGGGATATGGATTCAAACTTCCAATTTAAGGCCAATTTCTTCTTTTTTTCGTCAAGTACAAAGTTTCTTATTTCTGAAATCATTCAATTTTAGATTGCGAATTATATTTCTGGACAGAAGTGATCAGATCAGATTAAAGGAAGCTGAAACTGAAAACCAAAAGAGCACTTGTCACGAACATCGTGACAAGGCCGTCACATATTCTTTTGGGCACATAATGAGAATGAAAAGGGCAGAACAGCTGATAACAGCAAGACAATTGAAACTAAAAATGAGCCCTGTACGACAAACGAATACAAATATTAAATAATGTCACAAAATCACTGGGAACAACCACTAATAACACCACCATCCGTGCAACAGACCATCGTGGAAAATGGAGAGACATTATAGCCAACATCAATCGGCTAGGCCAATAATGAATGAATGAATTTCTACAAATCAGGATTTCTTCGGGAGTCAAAAAGGCAGGGTTCCTTCAAGTTGTCCCCACCGAAAATCGTTTTCGCAAATGGAAAATCATACGCACATGGCAAATTTTCGACTTTTCCGCAATAAATAGCAATTTTCTCCAATTTTTCACAAACAGTTGATATTATTTTTTTTAATGATTCGCGACGTAGCAACTCAACTACCGTAACTCGACTTTTGGGCGAAAACCACTTTTTTTCCATAAAAATAACCAAAGGAGAGTAACTATCACCTTTAAAATGCTCAGGGCACTGTAGTAATGTATAAGCTAGTTATTAAACAATTCCATACTATTATTTTCTAAAACTGTAGAGTAAATGGCTGCTCAAATAGAGTATCATGGAGTTACAATATTTGGCAGTCAAGTTTATGAAAATTGTTACCTGACAGAGGGCAAAGTATTGTATTTTTTGTTTACTTACAATACTTCAGTTTCCAACATAAGGTCCAAACGAGAGCAAAACGAATTGAATTATAGGCAATTACGATAGTTCTGCATTTTTCTTTAATGAATAGGAAAAACTACATGGTTTTCGGAACTTGGAGACATTAGATGTCAACGGTATTTTCTGTTGAAAGTTGTTAGGTGCAAAGAAAAGAAGCAAAATACAATGAATGGTCATGCTGCCAATTCTCTTTGACTTAACTCTCCTCAAACTCTTGAGGACTTGACTTTGTCAAAAACGAAGGTACAAATAGCTCTTCGCAAGGTGGTCGATGCCAATGCTGCAGGAAAAGAACTAGGAAGTAAATATGAACCAAGAGCACATGAAATCGAGGTTGAAAAGGGAGAAGTTATTGCATTGACTCATTCCCCCAGATAGATGGACATTACATGAGGAATGACACAAGGAACGAACTGCTTAAAAACAATTTAAATAAACGAAAACTATGTCGATTGTGTTGCGAATGTTTAAAATACCCTGTTCTTGTTGCAGTTCATTGTTTCCTTTCAATCCGTTTTTTTATTTTATTATTTTTAAAGATACAAAATGGCCCCTCTTGACCTACTATAAAGAAGTCAATTATCATTAACGAAGTTCGATGCACGGATATGAATACAAATTGAAGCTCTATTCAATGTTGTTATTGTTATAAATGAGGTGATGAATGGCGTCTTGTATTCTTGTGATTACATATCACTGTGGCGTCGTGGCTTGAAGTGACATGTGGTATTTCCCTCCCCTTAAAATTGATGCTATTAGCAAGCACGGGGCAATTCAACCCCATTAAATAAAATCCTAGGTGGATGGAGTCATATATACTCCAGGGGGTGGGATAATCCGAGATCCTCCCTCTCTTTGTACTTAACTTAGGTTTGAAACATGATTTTAGACTTCTGAAAAAAGAATAATTTTGGGCCCACTGACTCTAACTCCACTTGAGAGCAGATGGGTATTTTCAGTGTACTTAGATGATGCACCTCTCGATGACTTTTTTTCCTTAAGGAAAGCATTTGGATCGAAAAACCCATAGAAACCCAGGTACTCACATAAAACACAAGGAAACATGATCTGATGCAATGTTTAAGCAGAAATTTGTCTTGATTTTAACTTTTAAGTAATCTGATGTTGACATTTTAGATTCAAGTCCATGCAATGAGTCCTTGAGAACGGTTTTCTGACGTTATAGAATTCACTTTATCATAAATGGTTGAATATAAATAGGGGTGATCTTAAGAAATATAGATCTATTAATATTACTCCATGAAACACTTTTTTCACAATAGTATTTTCTTTCTTTGCTCCAATATAGCATTTGTTGGCAAAAAGTTGTATGTCTGATGCAAACATTCAACTTGTTTAACAACACGCCTGTTAATATGGCTGTTCATGTACCGTATCTTTGAGTTCAATGTTTTCCACTGCAGTTGCAGACTATATTGGCTGCTCAACTGTGGTAAGTGTGAGTTACGACACTTGGCAGTCCATTTTAGAAATGCCAACTATTGTAACTTCAATTATCTCAAAATGTATTTATCGAAACAAAAAAACACCAACCATCAGTTGAATAGTATGATTTCCAATATAAAACCAAAATTTCGAGTATCGTGTGTTAATAGTCACTCAGTAAATTAGTTTTTTCTTCCTCTTGTAAAACTTGCAAAAAAAGTGAGTTACGCTAGTTGTGTTGCTACCCCGCAGATTGATTTTTTCAAATCTTTTGGTTTTTATTTCTAATGATAAAACAAGGTAAGCTGATAATTTAAACCATTTTTTTTTAATGTTTTGGTTTATTTTTATTGATGAAACAAGCGTAAGCTGATAATTTAAACAATTATTTTTTTTAATGTTTTGGTTTTATTTTTATTGATGAAACAAGGTAAGCTGATAATTTAAACCACCATTTTTTTCAAATATTTTGGTTTTATTTTTTATTGATGAAACAAGGTAAACTGATAATTTAAACTACCATTTTTTTCAAATATTTTGGTTTTATTTTTTATTGATGAAATAAGGTAAGCTGATAATTTAAACCATATTTTTTTATCCCAGTCGGCTTATCGGTATTCATCCTAACTTTGAAGCAAAGAAGAATCCTAGATTTAGCGACAGTCATTAGTTAAACGATGTACTGTCGTAACACAGAATTTAAGCCTTCAACTACAAAAGACTAAACGATCATATAATAATAATATAGATTGTGTTTCATGTTCGCCTTCGACTGCATTTTTTATCCATAATCGATTTGAATTGTGCAGAGAGTGAAGAAATGTGGAGCAGTATGTTGCTAACCAAAACAAGATAGCCCGTCACGTTCTGCACAACAGAGACATTTTTGAGTTTTATAAAGAGGACATGTTACTTAGTGGCAACAGGCTGCTCTGCTCACTTTCAAACTTTATGTTGGAAGATACAAAGAATGTGTGACCAACTCTAAAAGAAAACAGAGAAAATGAATATTAAAATTCATACTACAAATTATTTTAAACGATCAATTATCATGAAAATCATTATCAAAGATGTAACATTTTGCAAATGATTTGTTATTGCATCAATACAAATGTGTTTTAATTAACATCCATAAGAGTCATGAAGTATTCTTAAATTTTTAAAAATAAAGATCATCATGTTAAAGTATCTGTATATATAACAAGGTGAGTGTGAAATATAGATACAGAACAGGTGAGTATATAATATATATATATAACAAAGTAATATGATATATATATATATATATATATTGTGTCAGGCAATGTAATACTGGAAATGAAATAGAGATGCAGAACAACGCGATTTTTTGTTTTCTTTCAACAAACGATTTTACTTTAAAAGCAGTTCAGAAAACTTGGAAAGAATCAGATCCATTTCAAATAATGTTTCAACCTATCGAACACGAACCCATGCCCTTCTGGTTGAGAGGCTGTGTGATACATAAATGGTTAGGTTGAAATAGATATAGTACGAATCATGGTCAGGTCATGTGGTTGAGCTACAAGAGTAAAATCAAGTTTCTTAGAGACCATCACAGGCCTAGTTCTTCCTGGATTTTATAACGTGAAGTTGAGCAGAATGAACACTCTACGACGACTACTACCGTACCACCTCATTACTACTACTACTACTACTACTACTACTACTACTACTACTACTACTACTACTACTGCTGCTACTACTACTACTACTATTGCTATTTGCTGCTACTACAACTACCACCATCGAATCCACTACTACTAATACTGCTGCTGCTACTACTGCTACTACTACTACTGCTACTACTACTGCTGGTATCTACTCTGTGTTACTAGCTACTGTTACTACTACTACTACTACTACTACTACTACTAATGCTGCTATCCGGATTGCTGCTACTATCACCATCGCTACCATAGAATGTTAGCCACCAATAAGTGCAATAAAGAAAAAAAACGAAGTGCGATGACGTATGTGGGAGTTCACTACCATCACAGGTACAATTAATTCTCTGGGTTAGACATTCTACGTAGCAACACCAGTGCTGGAATGCTGCTGCATTGCCAGACTCTGGTGTATTGCTGCTGCTAACCACGCCTGCAAGGTCACATCCGTCTGCTCTGCTGCTACTGCTGCTGCTACCGTGCTGCTGCTACTACTACTGCTGCTACTGCTACTACTACTACTTTACTACTACTACTGGCTGCGCCTACTAATGCTGCTGCTACTACTACTACTACTACTACTACTACGCTATTATTACTCTGCTACTGCTGCTGCTACTACTATTACTGCTACTACTACTACTGCAGGAATTACTCCCGCCGCATATTGGTGACCACTACTACTATTACTATTAGCTACTGACTACAAACTAACAATGTGAACTATACTAATGCAAGCAAAGCAATGATCAGAAAAACTGCTGTTGACACTACTACTTTTTTGATGACTACTACTACTACTACTACTGCTGCTGCTGTCAAAATAACTAACTACTACTACTACTACTATTACTCTACTTCGCTGCTGCTACTATTGCTACTTTACTACTACTACTACTCCTAACTACAACTTGCTACTACTGTAAACTACTACAAGTTGAATGCAGGCCTATTTTCAATGAAACAGTGTTTAATAAATGAAAATTACTGGAACTACTACTACTACTACATACTACTGCTGCTACTAGATGTCTACTACTACTACTACTACTACTACTACTACTACTACTACTACTACTACTACTACTACTTATAATTTTAACTACCACACACTACAAACTACGTTAACTGAATAATTACTACTACTACTACTACTACTACTACTACTACTACTACTACTGTTACTACTACTACTTGTTTTCTTGATATTTAAAACTCAATAGTTCTTAATTTGGCCATTTTTTGTAATGACTGCTGCTGCTGCTGCTGCTGCTGCTGCTACACACTTGCTGCTGCTATGACGCTTATTACCACCACCACCACCACTACACGACTATCATTTGCTGCTGCTACCACCAGTGAGATAACCACCAGCTTCTGCTACCATCACGTTCCTTGCAGACAGGGTCTTAATTACTACTACCCTACTGCTACTACTACTACAACTACTACTTTGCTACTACTGACTGCTGCTGCTGCTGCTACTACCTGCTGCTGCTGCTGCTGCTCTTGACTACTGCTAAGGGAGTGCTAACTGTAGCTACTACATCTACTACTACTACTAAGCTACTGCTACTACTTCTAGAACTAAAAGTACTACTACCGGCTTGATCTTGACTGAAACTACTACTGTATTCTACTACTACTAGGGCAACTGGAAAAGAGTTATATTTGTGGAAGAACTACAAATTCTACTACTTTTACTATTACTACTAAAAAAGGACATTCTAGGATAGAAAACTTTAATCATATTTAAATCTTCTACTATTACTTGCTGCTGCTTACTGCTGCTGCTGCTGCTGCTGCTGACATGCTGCTGCTGCTGCTATACTACACTGACTACTATCATTACAATATTACACCAAACTACTGCTAAAACTATTAATAGCTTATTATTATTAAATACTGTCATATCTTCAACTTTACTGCGCTGCTGCTGCTTAAATCAGAAGCCTACTACTAAGGCTTTAATAAATTTAATTGCTGCTGCAATGTAGAAACTAGGACTACTAATACTGCTGCTACTGCTACTGTCTCCTGCAACTACTGCTTCATTACTACTTCTACTACTACTACTACTAAACTAGTACTACTACTACTCATAAAGATATCACAAAAATACTACTAATAACTGAAGACTACTGTTGCTCAATGCCGCAACTACATAATATTAGCAGTTCCCTTTCTACTACTACTACTATTAGAGAAGCAGAACTATTTAGTAATCATCACTTAGTGATTGCCAAAATGAAATTACTACTACTACTATTCCTGCTGCTGTTACTAAACTACTACTACTAGAACTGCTGCTACTACTACTAAAACTGCTACCTGCTCTGCTGCTGCTGCTGCTGCTGTTGCTGCTAATACAACATAGAAGAAAAGTGGCAGATGTATGCAGAAACACTTACTAGTACCACACAAGAGGACTGCTATTGTAACAAATTAAGGATGACTGTTGCTAAAACAGCATAGGATCAGATTGACGTTTGCATCAGAGTGGATTTGATCAGGAAGAACTACAAGACCACTACTACTACTACAATTGACAAATACTACTACTACTACTACTACTACTGCTGCTGCTACTGCTACTGTCTGCTACTACTACTACTACTACTACTACTGCTGAGCAGGGACTACTATTGCTATTGATGCTGTTGTAGAGCAAAATGTACTGCAACAACAACAAGTGTTTTACAACTGCTGACATGTCAACTACTACTACTACTACTACTACTACTACTACTTGACTACTACTACTACTACTACTTCAGGTACTACTACGACTACTACTACTCCTCTTTTACTACTAGTACATTTGCTACTACTACTACCACGACTACACCTAAAATGCTACTACTACTAATACTATCACCACTATGTACAACTACAACTGCTACCGTTGTTGCTTTCATTTGTCCACTAATACTATTGTTATTACATACAACTGCAATGCCTGGGTCATTACAAATATCAACAATGAACTACTAACGCCCAATAATGTGATACAACTGCTACTATTACTAGCTGCCACCACTACCACCTTCAATACCAACATCAGAACAGTTAGTAGTACATGTACTATTACTAATACTGAAAGGATAATGATTAACTACAACCATGGAAACTACTACCACAAAACTTCAGCCATTGAGAATACAATTACGACGACTATTTCAATTCCTACTATCTAGCTAAAAAGCTTCTGTGGCTTTTGCTACTACTACAACTGCTACTACTACTACTACTACTACTACTACTACTACTACTACTGCTCTGCTACTACTACTGCTACTACTACTACTACTACCACTACAATAGAGTACAGGCTGCTACTGAACTACCACTGCTGCTGCTAGAGAAAACTAAACTGCAAAATACTACTACTACTACTACTACTACTAAAACTGCTGCATAAAACTAAGATAGAAACTACTACTACTACTGTTGGTTTGGGCTACTAAACTGCTGCTGCTACTGCTACTACTAAACCAGTACTACTGCTAAAGCCCTGCTGCTACTATCTACTACTACCTACTACTGCTGCTGCTGCTGATATGCTAATGGTTGCTACATAGAAATTTAACCTTTTTTTTTGACTGCTGCTGCAGGACTAATGCTGCTGCGCTGCTATTACTGCTACTACTACCGAAAGCTAGAATGCTGCTGCTGCTGCTGCTACTACTACTACTACTACAACTACCTAGGACTGCAGACCAATATAAACTACTACTACTACTACAGAAAGATAGATACTACTGCTGCTGCTACTACTACTACTACTACTACTACTACTACTACTACTACTACTACTATTACTACTATTACTATGTTATGAAGGTATGAATGGAGTAAGGCAATGCAGTCTAAATCTAGATGTTGACATTGACGTAGACACAATCTAGAAATACCACTGCTTAATTAATAATTACAACAAGGCTATTCATTATACTCACAGTTTGACAATCAATCACTATGAAGGAAATTCACAATGCAAGCATATAAAGGGAGAATCAACATTTATCTCTCAAAGCCAAAGGCTCTTCCAGAATCGAACTTTGGAATTTCCACACATTCAAGAACATGCTAGAAATTTCGAAACGATATATTAAACTAATATAGATAATACGATTCTAAGGAGCCACAGTGGAGTGAAGTCAAAGGCAAAATATGACAATAAGTGACAACTCCACTAATAAAAACAGAACAAACACGTGACTTTTCGGGTATAACCCTTCATCAGACAACAAACGAGAAATATCTAGAATCTAGATCTAGATCTAAGCACTATCACAAGCATCACACAATGTGATGTCAGAAGAAAAACAGAAAGGAGGAAGAAAGAAAGAAAAAGACAGTGATGATAAGAAACGTAAGTAGAAAGGGTTGTGAAGAATATATAGGCGGAGAATGGAAGGTTCAGATCTACAATGAAATAAACAATATGAAAATAAGTAAGTAATAAGAGGTGAGAAGGAGATAGATATATAGATAAATAGGGAGAGAGAGAGAGAGAGAGAGAGAGAGAGAGAGAGAGAGAGAGAGAGAGAGAGAGAGAGAGAGAGAAAGAGAGAGAGAGAGAGAGAGAGACAGAGAGAGAGAGAGAGAGAGAGAGAGAGAGAGGGAGAGAGAGAGAGAGAGACAGACAGAGAGAGAGAGATAGAGATAGAGAGAGAGAGACAGAAGAGAGAGAAAGAGAGAGGGAGGGAGAAAGGAGGAGAGAGAGAGGGATAGAGAGAGAGTGAGAGAGAGAGAGAGAGGAGAGAGAGAGAGAGAGAGAGAGAGAGAGAGAGAGAGAGAGAGAGAGAGAGAGAGAGAGAGAGAGAGAGAGAGAGAAGAGAGAGAGAGAGAGAGAGAGAAGAAAAGAGAAGGTTTGAAAAAACAAGAAGGGAAGAACGGGAAAGGGAGATCTGAGTCTAGAAAGAAGAAATGTGAATGGGAAACAAGGCAAAACATTTACAAAAAGGTGGATAACTATAAGACCAAATGTATCGATTCACTGGGCAAACTACTTAGAAATGCCAGATAAGCAGAGCTGGAATGTCCTTGAAAAAAGGGTCCTAGACGGACATTGCGCAATGTCATCCGGTAGTGGGGGTGGTGGAAAGGAATCAAAAAGGGCACGGGGATGGAGGGACATTTGCCTAGGATGGAAAGGGTGGGAATATTTTAAATCGGGGATGGTGGGGCGGATGGGGGTAAGGTGGAGGATGGTGAAGGGTCAGGGATAGTGATAGCGTGTGCCCGACTATGGGAGTTACTCCAGAGAAAATTATATGAAGTGGTGTAAGACGTTCATACCATCAGGGTTGATTGTGTCCAATCTTACTATAAGTCGATTTTCTATAGACTTCCTAGATTCGGCACCGCCGAATGCACACTTTCATGTCACGGGTTCCTCGATTTACTGGTCCATTGAAATACAAAGGCACCAGCTTGCTTTCGCAGTTTTCAATATTTCTCCTGTGATGGCCAAATCTGTTGGAGAGTTGCAAGCCAGTTTCTCTGATTGTAGGCCATTCCACAATGACTGCAACGAAGAGCATAAATTGCATTGCGAGAGGCGCAGGAGAATTGCCCATTCACTGCCAAAGTCTGTCTAGAGAACTGAATGGTTGTGGAGCCGTCCACAAAGTGGCATGTCTTGCAATTAATGCGTTCACAACGGATGGTGTCCGACGGCGAGAGTCAGTAGAGAGGCGACTGTGCACAAGGATATCCTGAAGGCTATTGTGTTTCTTAAAGGCAATCAACGGGAAGGAAGGAAAACACATCTAGTCTCGTCACTAGCGTGTAGAATAGGCAGGTTCTTATATTAATGACACGGTGTGTGTGCGGATGGTACGGAAGGATAAGAGGTATGCATTTGGTCTCTTTTCTTCCTACGATGTTGAGGGCGTCTTTTCGGGGTACAATTTTAGCTCTCTGAAAGGCTTGACAAATGATGGCCCTAGGGTAGCCTCTGCCTAGGAAGAAATCAAACATCTTAGGCGCTTCCTCTGTGAATAGGTGCTCGGCAGAACAGATGCGTCTGAGGCGGAGGAATTGAAAGTATGGAATTGCATCTTTGCAACATGGTGGATGACAGGATGTGTAGTGGAGAAAGCTATGACTATCTGTATCTTTGTAGAATATGATAGTTGTACGCCCATGTTCGGAGAGAGAAACAGTGATGTCTAAGAAGTTAACAGTGGATGTAGACTGGGTAAAAGTGAACTTGATAGGTTTGCAAAAGTTGTTTGCAAAATCGAAGAAGCGGTCTAAATCAGTCGCAGACATGGTCGTGATAACAAACCCATCATCAATATACCGTTAATAGGTGTTGGGCAGAGGACCAGGGTACGCCTGGAATAATCTATGCTCAAGATAACCCATGAATAGGCAAGCGTATGTAGGTCCCATCTTAGTGCCCATGACAACTCCGCTGATTTGCTCGAAAAACTGTCCATTGAATTCAAAAGAATTAAGATTTAGCACGAGTTCTGCCAAACGGAGAAGAGTGGTAGTGTTGATTGTCTGGTCAGATCGTTAGTCGAGGAAGAATTTAAGGGCTTGAAGGCCCATGGAATGAGGTATGGATGTGTAGAGGGAGACAACATCCATGAGGAAGAGACGTCTAGGGGTTGTGTCTGTAAATGAAATAATATCAAAGAAAGAGAGAGCTTGGTTGGTATTAATGGTATCCTTGATGAATGAGGGAAGAGCTTGGACAAGAGGCTGGAATATTAAGTCCAAGAAGGCAGAGATGCGTTCAGTAGGGCAGGAGCAGGATGATACAATAGGTCTACCAGGGATGTGAGCTTTGGGGATTTTAGGGAGGAAATAAAAGCACGGTTTACCGAGTTGGCTGCTGTTGAGGTGTAGAATTTTCGCTTTGGAAGTAATTAGTTGGTTAATAGTAAGAGTTACTTTATCATTGTTAGCAAAAGTGTTATCGGAGGGACGGGAAATGTAAAACTTGCT
>JAXRKP010000235.1:212500-285000 GCA_037039925.1 Doris montereyensis
AACTGTCTACTTCACTTAAATAGTTATTGTCATTGTCATTAATTATAAGTCCGATTTCAACAGTATCGTCCGCGTATTTGTCTATGATGACGTCGTCATGTTTGGATCTACAGTCTGCGGTGTACATGGAGAAGAGAAATGGGGATAATACTGTACCCTGAGGAGCACCAGTATTAGTATATAATGTGTCAGAAGTAAGGTCAACGGGAGGTTTGGTTTAGTTTTCTAAAAGAAAGAAAATGATATTTGGAGATTGCAACATCCCAATACCAAACAGTACATATGGTCCAACTGAAAACGAAGAACCTGGAAATCCTTCAAAAGGCAGAAACTAGGGTATCACAGATAAGGGCTGGCATAACATGGATTGAAGAAGGAAAAAAGTGTACACGATACTTCCTAAATCTCGAAAAAGCGAGATCAAAAGGAAATACAATATTTGAATTAAAAAAGGACAACATAACTCTCTCAAAGCCTCGTGGTATCCTAAATGAAGTAAAGGAATATTATAAAAAATATGTACAACGATTACTCTGATGAAACAGAACGACAAAATCAAATTGATAAATATTCCAGCAACTTAACCATCCCTGAGATATATGAGGAAGAAAATGGAATATGTGACAAAGATCTAACAGATGAAGAAACAAAGCCATCAGAAGTATTAAAAATGGATCGTCACCGGGCATTGATGGCTTACCCATAGAGTTTTATAAAGTCTTTTGGAAATCAATCAAGAAACCGCTTCTTGATTCTTATAGTTTTGAGACATATGCACTGTCAACATCTCAAAGTCTGGGGATCATTAGTTTATTACATAAAGGGAATGAAAGATATGATTTAAATAATTGGAGACCATTGTCGCTTACAGACGCTTACAATAGTATAGCTAAAGTACTAGTCAGACATTTGGCTGAGGTTATTGACAGCCCAGTTCACTCTGATCAGAAAGGATTTATCCGAGGTAGGACAATAGCACATATGATAGGAGAAATAGATGACATTGAAGCTGAGAGACATTCTCGTGAACAATATATACTGGTGCCTTTAGACTTTTGTAAAGCTTTTGATACAAAAAAAAATCAAATTTCTGCAGGAAGCGTTGAAGAAATTCGGCTTTGAAAAATAATTGAATAACATGGATTAAAGTGTTAATTACAAATAAAAAAGCATGTGTTAAAAATGCTGGTTACATATCATCTGAGTTTGAAATAAAACGAGGGGCACGACAAGGTTTACCGCTTTCATCTCTTCTATACAGTACAGACTACAAGTGACAGCCTGTGTCAAGTCCTTTTTAAAATTTATATGGTATTTTAATCTCATATAGCATAGCTGAATGATATTTTAATTAGATTGACATGATTAGTATGAAGCATACAAAATAGCAAACAAGGTTTGTCGACTATTATTGTACCGGTGTTTCATGTAATTATTATAATTGTAAAGTTTTCGTTGCATGAAAATAGATGGATTGTGATATGCACTGTAGACACGTATATTATTTGTCAGTCCTGAAGCCACAGTGTCTGTCAATAGTTGGAATGATAGATTGTCTTTGTTTTTAATGTGGCTTTTAATGTGATTTATTTGGATTCTAATACTACCCAATCGCTCTTGTTCCAAATCCAAATGTAAATAAACCTGAAACTTTGTCAATGGAGTCAATGTGTTGGTTTGGATTTTATTTCTTTATTTTTTTCTCCACTCTCATTCCCTCTCTGTCTGGATCGTTCATAACTAACATAAATCTCCTCCCTTTCTCTTTTGTATCATTTTTGCTCCATTATTCCATACCCCTTTCTCGGTCTTCCCACTCTCTCTCTCTCTCTCTCTCTCTCTCTCTCTCTCTCTCTCTCTCTCTCTCTCTCTCTCTCTCTCTCTCTCTCTCTCTCTCTCTCTCTCTCTCTCTCTCTCTCTCTCTCTCTCTCTCTCTCTCTCTCTCTCTCTATCTCTCTCTCTCTCTCTCTCTCCCTCCCTCTCTCTCTCTCTCTCTCTCTCTCTCTCTCTCTCTCTCTCTCTCTCTCTCTCTCTCTCTCTCTCTCTCTCTCTCTCTCTCACTCTCTCTCTCTCTCTCTCTCTCTCTCTCTCTCTCTCTATATATATATATATATATATATATATATATATATATATATATATATATATATATATATATATATATATCTCCTTCTCTCTCTCGCTCTCTCTCTCTCTCTCTCTCTCTCTCTCTCTCTCTCTCTCTCTCTCTCTCTCTCTCTCTCTCTCTCTCTCTCTCTCTCTCTCTCTCCCATCTTCCTCTCTCCTGGCTTTCTCTCCCTCTCTCCATTTTACGCTGTTTCTCTCTATCTCATTCTCTTACTCCATCCAATTTCTTCTCTCTCTCTCTCCCTCTACTTTCCTCTTTTTTGTATTTCTCTCTCTCTCTCTCCATCAATTTTCTCTCTCTCTCTCTCTCTCTCTCTCTCTCTCTCTCTCTCTCTCTCTCTCTCTCTCTCTCTCTCTCTCTCTCTCTCTCTCTCTCTCTCTCTCTCTCTCTCTTCTCTCTCTCTCTCTCTTTCCCCTCTCTCCCTCTTTTGTTCTCATTCGCAGTCTCCCCCTCCCTCCTTCCACCCATTCTTCTCTGTCTCTCTGTTTTTGCATGTGTCTCCATCTCTCTCTCCCCATCTTTCTAGGCTTCTTAATAGTATTGATAATACGTCTTTTCTCTACACCTATGGTCAGTGAAACATTTCATTTTTTTAAAGTTTGGTGTACGTGTATTAGTTAGTAACATCGTATAGTGGTATCAGAAGACGTACGCGCTGACTTAAACATTTAAATGTTATCTCTCTTAACACATGGATCAGCATATATGATATTAATGATAAGATTTATTTAGATATACATCATAAAATTGTGGGAAAATAGTTGCTATGGCATCTTTTTATCTTATGCGTATCATTTCTCGACTTATTCTTGTCAGTGCTAGCTGGAGAGCAGAACGCTAGTTCTACTTATTTTAATTTAAGTGCTTGCATTTTCACTTTTCACCCTTTTGAACTTTAGACATCTAGATCGCTCAAGTCCGACTATGTTGTGTTCTCATAGAATCTAATTAATAATTGAGTTTTTTTACATCACTCATGTCAAAAAAATATGTTGTATCTCCTGTGTCTAGATCTAGATCTAGATCTATTTATATTAGATTCTAGTTCTAGTTTTGGATGAAGATGTCCATCTGTCCAACGAACGAGTTGAAAGAAATAGGAAACGAAAAAGAAGAATAAATTTGAACTTGTAGTAAGTTTGAGACATTTAATAATTTGTTAGAGAATTTGAGAATTGAAAACAGACTTTACAAATTACGAAATTACATTTTATGACTATGAATCAAAATGTAAAACTACAGTGGCGTTTAGCTCGTTTCGATTGGCCGTGGTAACTCTTTTCGCGTCGTCGCATTTCCTCAATGCAAAATCCTATAATACTTTCGCATAGAATGTGAGACTGTACATCAATCTAACTCAGTTCAAACAAAGAAAATAGATAATATAAAAATATTGTTAAACGCCAGTCAATAAGTTATAAAAATAGGAAAACGTAGAATGTTATGTCTACTCTTTTTATTATAATAATCATCACCACAAATGTTGGCATTTTTATTTACAGTATTAGAATGATTATTAACAAGAGTATAAATGGTAGCAGTAGTTATACTGCTTTTGTAATAACATTATTATTTATGAACAATGACGTGAGGTAATCACCACCCTCGTATTTTACTATAATTAAATAAGGGCTTCAGACTCCACACAAAAGTATTACCACCGATTTGTTTGTGCTCTTGGGCATATAATTTCGCACGATAAATGCCCCATTACCTTGTATATTATGGAAAACATTGCCGAACAGTCCTGGACTTTTATGGTACAAGTGGTGTGTTGAAAGGTTAGGGCGTAGGCCTATCATTTCTAAAAAAATCGTATCGTATAAAATGAAGGAATTGATACTGAGTATTTAGTATGGTATCGATTTCAAGAATACACTGCTCCATCCAGTAGTGGAATAAACGAGTGTTGGGCAATTTTACAATTTAACGGCGTAAAATAAAAATACGAAGGACCCACAGTGGAGTGAAGTCAAAAGGCGAAATGTGACAATAACTAACAACTCCACTAATAAAGACGTAACAAACGCGTGACGCGTGGGGTATAACCAAGTAGCCACCTTGATCTATTAGACACGGCCTTGAGTATAACCCTTCGTCAGACAACGAACGAGAAATATCTAGAATCTAGATCTAAGTACTACCTCAGGCAGCAATGCGATGTCAGAAGAAAAACAGAAAGGAGGAAGAAAGAAAGAAAAAGACAGTGATGATAAGAAACGAAGTAGAGGGGGATGTGAAAGAATGAGCGAGAGTGGAAGGTTCAGATCTAGAATGAAATTAAAAATATGAAATTAAGTAAGTAATAAAAGGTGAGAAAGAGATAGATAGATAGAGAGAGAGGAGTAGTAGAAGTAGTAGTAAGAAGAGAAGTAGAAGTAGCAGTAGAAGGTAGAGTCAGAAGAGCAGAGAGTAGAAGAGTAATAGTAGAGAGTAGTAGTAGAGTAGAAGTAGTAGTAGTAGTAATAGTAGGAAAAAGAAGGAAGAAGAAAGGGAGAGAGGTGTAATATAGCAAACAAGAACGAAAAAAAAGAGGATAATTATAAGACCAGATCTATATCTCCCTGCGTCTAGAAAGAAGAAATGATAGGGAATGAATGAAAGAGAAGTATCAATCAAGGTAAAAATTTACACAAAGGTGCGAAATGTATACAAATTACAAATGTATCGATGCAATAAGGAACAGAGTAAACAAGTTATAGAAATTTTAAAAAATGCCAGTTAGATCTAGTGCATTTAGAGGTTACGCGGAAGAAATCTATCCACAATCCCTTTCCCTGAACGCTCCTTCCCCACCCCGATCTCACCCGCCCCACCATGAGTACAAAATTGACCTACTGTCTTTTACGCCGCTAAACCGTAAAATTACCGAGTTTTGTCCCATTTGTGGTAAACTAAAAGTGCTTTTTCGCAGGACCCGCCCCTCCCTTCCCCTTAATTTTCTTTTGAAGGAAATAAATCTTTTTCCTAAAAACTTATGACAATATCTCTGGAGTTATTCTTCTTTTGTTTAAGTATGGCGGCAAGTCTAGAGAGCAATCTTCAATCCCTACACAGCCTTCTGCAACAACCAATTTCATCTTCAAAGGAGCAAATTGAAGTTATTATTGAAGACCTCAAAATGTTTCCCAGCAAAATGCTTACAAAGAAAGACTTTGGTTAGTTGGTTTCACTTTAGATCTAGATCTAGATCTAGGTGCAGCTTGAGATGTTCTTGTTCTTCTATCTATGACTTAGAGACTTGGACTAGATTCTATCTATGAGTATGAGGCCTAAATCTTGACATAACAAACATTATAACAGCAGCAGCAGCTACATGAAGAGGCAAAAGTGTAAAATACAACAAAACATGGGACAGAAGTCACATGCCACACACATAGTGAGAGTCGAAAGCAAATAGGCCTATAATGCATCTGATCTGATAGTATTACTAATTTATTAAAAATAGATCTATCCTACAGATCTAGAGTCTAGATCTAATATAATGTAGCATGCATGGTCCAAGATTCTTTTTACTCTAGACTTTTTTCTTCTTCTTCTTCTTCTTCTTCTTTTTCTTCTTCTTCTTCTTCTTCTTCTTCTTCTTCTTCTTCTTCTTCTTCTTCTTCTTCTTCTTCTTCTTCTTCTTCTTCTTCTTCTTCTTCTTCAAGTCCATCACCAGAGGGTGTGTAAATGTGACCTGGTTTGTTTTGAAAGTGTGTGTGATTGAGCTGATAATAAGAATGTGTGTTTGCATAGATACATAATTGGTCTTGTTGTCTCCTACTAATTTGAAAGAATGGAATCATCCTGGTTTGCTTGGCTTGGGTGAAACCAGATGTTTGCAATGTGACTGAATTCAATTGATTGGTGATGGCCTGGTCAGAAGTCACACTTCCCCATGAACACGTAAAACTTGTGGGCAGCCTCATGCGTGGTGATGACTGTCAGCGAGCCAACTAGTGTGTGGCAGCCATTACAAATTATATATATATATACACGATGTCGCAAGTGCCAAATCTCGACGACCATAAGCCAAACACACCAGACATCCATTACGAAGTTGTGAAATCAGTGATCGAGCGAGACCTTGCTCTGGTCCACCTAACAATTTAGTACTGTGTTGACACGAGGCAGCGTTGAGAAGCAGATTCGTGTATTGTGGTAGTCTTTATTACCTGCTTAATCAAAAGGATGGACATGTGATGATATTTTACAATCGATCATGCATTCTTGACTATATTTTTTATCTATCTACCGTCCAACTAAGCTCGACTGAGTGACACAGCTCATGAATGCCATCTTAGTTTTTACCAACTGGTTCAGCAGCTACCTGTTTGTTTAAGTCTGTATCTTACCACTCATGGAAGGGCTTATAATATATGTACCTCAAACTGTTGAGGGAGAACAAAAATCTCTTGGTCCAAGGAAATCAGGATACCTGGCTTGTCAGGACAATTTTTTACAATCCACCAAAATTTCCCAATTAGGTCCTACTGTATGAGACACAAGATCAAAATGTGATTCAACCTATCATTTTTCCTTTCGATCGATTACGCTCAAATTTTCTGAAAAGGCTACAAATGGCCCTTAGATATAATATGTGCTTTTTAATCTTTAAAACGATGAAATGCTTTCTAGTTATGCAACTGTATTAATGATCTATTGCAAGAATAACAATAGAAATAAATCTAGATTAGATTTTATATATATATATAGGCTACTGTATATATATATATATATATATATATATATATATATATATATATATATATATATATATATATATATATATATATATATAGAAATACAGTAGAAATACTTTAAACCGGGGACCCTCTAAACCATTTTGGTTTAAAGTCATTACAGTTTAAAGCAAGTTCCCTTTTTTTGCAATGTTTTTAAAGGGGGTAACTATGTTTTGATTGGGTTGTTTCCCTTTTGTTAATGTTGATGAATAAAGAGGCCTTCTTGGTGACCAGATGTGTAGATCTAATTGTTTTGATTATTGGTTTGTTGTTTTTTGGGGGAGTTTTTTTTTGGGGGGGGGTTTTTTTTTTGTTTTATTTTTATTTTTCCCATTTATACTCTCATTCACACTTAATACAAAATACAGATTTGGATCATCAGGTATTCATCTTTCATTCAGTCTCTTCATCTTTATTTCATTAAAACAAGAAGAAAAAAAAAGGAAAATAGGAAAGGTGAGGGGAAACCATAAAAGGGGTGGGATAGGGAAACAACTTAGGCTTTCTTGAAAAAGTTTGTTATAGATGTTTGGTGTGATTTTGAGACGGAGAGTCTATCCATGTAGTCCTGCAAGTTTGAGATCAGGTTAAGCTGTTGCTCTGCACCTGACTGGCTCTCAATGAAGTGGCAGAGAGTCTTGACCGCATCTCTTACATCTGCTATAGTGGGCAGTGGTGGTGGTGGTTGCATTTCTTCTTCCTCCTCTTCCTCCTCGTGCAAGTCTTGTTTAATTTCTTTTCGTCCACTTCCGAAAGAATATTGAGTTTAAACTCCAATGTGTATGCACGGTGCTTTCTTTTAGACATCTTTGACTGGCTGAATTAAAACTAAAAAAACCCAGAAACGATCAAAAGTTCTCGTGATAGTGATAGTGATAAATGAATTAAATGAATGATGCACAGCGACTGGGAGACGAACTGAATGGAAATGAAACGCATCAATGCTAAACTCTACACACCCCTATCCCCGTATTGAAAAAGGTCTAAAACAAAGCAGACACACACACACACTTGCGCGCGAACACACATACCAACGAGCACACACTTAAACGGCGTACCAATGCGAAGCTATCTACACTACACTTAGGCCTTACCACGTGCTTACAACAATATACACTTACCACGAGCAAGCAAGAACATCTTGCTTGCGTGGTTCTACACCCCCACCTCCCCTTCCCGTGCCAGTCCCCCGCTGTCTTCCCTTTTCGCTATCTAAGCGATGTGCGGTGATTGAAGGGTTTGACTACCACCCCCTCCCCTCATCTCCTCAGTTATGCTCTTTATTTCATATCGCTAGGCATTACGTTTGACCATGCGTGACTCCTTTGCGGAATTATTGAAATTGAAGAGGATGGAACGAAAGAAAAAGGGGGAAAGTTGTTTCGGTTTAAAGACATTTGCGCTTAGAAGCATTTCGGTTTATCATACGAATTGATTCAAAGACAAAGAAGAAACTTGTTCAATTTATCAATTTCTTTGCAGTTCATCGACTTTTTCGGTTTAGCTTCTTTCGGTTTAAAGTATTTCTACTGTATATATATATATATATATATATATATATATATATATATATATATATATATATATATATATATATATATATATATATTTATATATATATATATATATATATATATATATATATATATATATATATATATATATATATATATATATTTATATATATATATATATATATATACCTACAGTGTGCAGTATTTACCAGCTGAGGACTTTTTTTTTACCTATAATTAAATAACCCTGCTTACACCTGATGGGATGGACATGACCACACATATATGACTTTTCATGCCACCAGGGACCACATTGTATAAAATCAATGATGTTGATGGCTGCCGGAAGAAAAAAAATAAGAAAAAAATGAATTGATGAACTTCATCACACCCCTATTAAGCTTTTTCTTGTCAATAAATTATGTTTACAACATAAATTCTGACTTTTGATGGGTTGTTTTTTGTTTTGTTTTTTAATATGGGGCTCATTGGAAACGAATGTTTCATTTGATATTAGATTGTTGAACTAAACCAGTTGCGGTGGTATGTTGATGATTGTTAATACAGGGGATGCTGCATAAGTCGACGTTGCATTTATGCAATTTTAATTTAAGTAAATTTTTATGTAAGTGTAAGTCGATCTTTTTACGGTCCCATCCCCCACATCTTTTTAAGTTAATAAAAAAGTGTCTAAGTCAACAACGACTTAAGTAACATGCCTTTCAAGTTGACCGCAGACTGAAAATACAATTGCATAAGTCAAGTCTATGTTTCAATTTCAATAGCATCCACGTTCGTTGACCCCACAGCTAAAGAACACGATCAATACAAAAATTAAAGTAAATCTACGTGTAATAATGATTATTAAATGCTCTTCCTCTTGCCCTCACTTGACAGCACAAGATTCATTTAGAAAACAGGTGAAGTTGCCCAGGATCTCTTACTCTACTGGCCATCGGCATCAATATTATTACACTAGTAGTTAGTAGATCACACTCTGCTAAGCACTTGACAAAATAGGCGATTGATTTAAAATTGAAGCCCGAGATCCAATCGCATCGCGGTCTTACTCTTACTTAAGGCGAGTTTGGGACCAAAAGGTTTTGATTTTTCTGTTCTTTGCATATTCGGGTAGAACAATCATTTATCAACAAGTTTATGGCAGAAAAATGTCCATGTAACGTATAATTCTTTTTTACAAAATATTTTGCAGGCGAGGACAGCTAAAAACAGTCAAAATTTTAATGTAAATTACCCTAACACTGACTGACAAGATGACAGTAAAAACCCATATAATGGCACTAATCGCCAAATGTGACAACACCGAGGTAACCTGACATCTGCCGACACCACTAGTCACTTCGGCCCATCACTGTGTGATGTAAGAGGCATTGCGTATCAGTGTGTATGTTAACACGTGCACAAGCATAGGATATGCACATCTGAACCTAGATTTATAATCCTCTTTACATTAGTGACCATGCCAGAGACTGTCAGAAAGAGTAAGGGAGCTGCCACAAAAATAGAAATCCATCTGAAGCGTTTGTTTTGTGTTATTTTCTTTTGATTTTTTCACTTGCATTTTCTCGAAATGTAGTTTTTTCACACTAAAATTTTATCTCCTCGGCCATTTACCGAACGGTTTGTATTATATTTAGCACACAGGTTCCTCTTGTCAATGTTAATAGAATGACGTCAGATTGTAAATTTTTTGAGAATTTTTTTTTTGGGTAATAAAAATGCCGTTTTTGTACATTCACGATATATACTATTTTCAAAAATTCATTAAAACAAAACTATCCAGTATATAAATAAACCCGACATCACTCTTTAGATATATTGAATTTGAATGGAAAAGAAGAACCACACAGGTTTTGAGTTTTTTTATTCATAACTAAGGAGGAGATAGATTTTGAACATTGGGTCAAAATCCAACCAAGATGGCGGCCGTTTTTATGGTAACCAAGGACACTACAATATATACAAACTGTTCAATGATATAGGATGACTATTTTGACAGTTACTCATGTACATACTAAAAGCAAACACCTAAACTTAAAGCGAGAAAATATTGCTTCAGAACCCCCCCCCCCCCCCCCCCCGTCAATTTTTTTACATAAGTCGAACTTTTTAGTAGGTCCCTTGAACATCGACTTATGCGGCATCCACTGTATTGCTAATTAGGACTTGTTGTTGCATTCAAAATTCCTTCTTTTTTCCCCCTCCAAATTCAGATTACACATGTGCTTTGCTGTTTGACAAGGAAAAGGGCATAACAAGATTTCTTCTTGAAACTGCTGGATCTGAGGAGGTATTTAAAATCATAAAACTAAATGAACTTACAAGGGTTAATAAAAATTGGAGAGAAAGAGAATTGGAGAGAGAGAGAGAGAGAGAGAGAGAGAGAGAGAGAGAGAGAGAGAGAGAGAGAGAGAGAGAGGGAGGGAGGGAGAGAGAGAGAGAGAGAGAGAGAGGGAGAGGGAGGGAGGAGAGAGAGAGAGAGAGACAGAGAGAGAGAGAGAAAGAGAGAGAGACAGAGAGAGAGAGAGAGAAAGAGAGACAGGCAGACAGAGAGAGAGATGAGGTAACATATAGAGCGGGAGAGGGGGGGGGGCGCACGTGGCTGCATGGTCAGGCTTTACTCCAGTCATTCAATAATAACATGCTGGCTGTGTCGAATTTTATGTAGTAGAGTTTCAATATTTATCTTTATTTCTAAAGGAATCATTTTCCTTCTAATGTCTAAATAAAATGATGGAACTATAAATAATACTAATACTAGAGGAAATGTCCAACCACCTTTCGCTAATCCCATGACAGAGTCAAATGTGCATAGGTAACACATTCCCATGATGAAAGAAACAGGCCCCTGGGTTTATTGCTTTCACAAGTGTGTATCACCCCAGCTGCCGCAACGCGCTGTATTCCAGACCTAACAGTAACACCTCTCCTGATCTGCATGCTTCCCATGCTTTTGAAAATTCCTTCCTTACCCTATGTCTATCACTATCACCAGTATCACCCTCTCTTCGCCTTTACAATGACATGAGTGACCATTCTTTTGTATTCTTGGCTGTTCCATTCCTACAATTCAATAGTAATAATCTACTTTGTCCACTTTGCAGAGGGTCCACAGCCTGCATTTGAGATAAAGCTCCTGTGTTGCTGTATCTCTTTATAAGAAATATATCGAGTGTGTGTTAGACTCACAAATGAACTATCACTTTTACCCCTTTTAGAAGGATAGACTTGCTCTGTTTGGCGTGGCATGGGTTGATCAGCGTAATTGGTCAGAATACAGGCATTCCCAAAACCCATCTTTGAGTGCACTAACGCTTTGTCTTGCTGGAAGGCTGGGAGTGATGCAAATGTATGGGACCCGCCATTAGTGTAGGTGAGCTTAGAGTGACCAGCGGCATGCAAAGATACGGGACCCGCCTGAAAAGGGTTAAGACAAGATAAGGTAAGATAAATTTTATTGATGTCAATTTCATGATGCTTTGCATGCTTATACAATTTATTTTAATTGATGTCATCTGATATTTCTATAATTACCAAATAATTTTCCCCAGCTTCAAAATGGAAAAGCAAGTGCCTTGGATTTGTTGTCATCCCTTATTCAAAAGGAGGTCGGAAGATATTGGCATATGCAATTGATATCAAGGTAGAATTTCATTAGAGATAGTATAATATATTAGAAGAAAGATTTTTTTAATGATAAAGTGTCTGCAATTTGATTACTTGATGCTCAAAAACAGACTTCAGAAGGGGACAAGAATGCCGTTCTTATGGCTTGCATGGAAACAATTTTGGTATATTAGCACAATACTTCCTTTGCAAGCATTTGATAAACTCTTCCATTGGTATGCTGGCACAAGTTTATGCATTTTCCTCATAACAATAAAACTTCAGTATCAAGTGCTAATTTGATCTAATAATCGTACTTGATATCACCTGTAACCGCTGTTTCTGAGTTTACCACAGTCAAAGTGCAAGAGACCAAAATTTGTAATGAAGAGAAATCATAAGAAAACATTATTTACGGGTATACTTGTTAGAGATAAATCGTAAACATTGAGGTTGTGTGTATAAATAATTATAATTATAGTAGGGAATGTTTGATTGTTTCAAAATGCCCAGCCAAACTGTGCCAGCATTGTATTGTGATCATTTATGAACAAAAAGTAATTCAGCATATTCATTTTCTGGGTTACATCAATTATTTGTAACTCATTGTTGTCAATCATTATTTAGAAATTTGTCCCTGCTGTCTCCAATAACTTTACTATTATTACTATTATAATATTGTTATTATTATTATTATTATTATTATTATTATTATTATTATTATTATTATTATTATTATTATTATTATTATTGTTATTAGTAGTAGTAGTAGTAGTAGTAGTAGTAGTAGTAGTAGTAGTAGTAGTAGTAGTAGTAGTAGTAGTAGTAGTAGTAGTAGTAGTAGTAGTAGTAGTAGTAGTATTAGATTATTAGATTATTATTATTATTATTATTATTATTATTATTATTATTATTATTATTATTATTATCATTATTGTTATTTTTATTTTTATTATTTAATGTGTTTATTTTAATCCCAGTTTCTTTCTTATTAATTAGAATCAATAACTTAGTACAAAGGTACCATGTGAAAAGAATGATATGTCATTAGGATATTACTTTTTAAATCCCAGATTTTGCTAAATGATTTTGAACATAGCAAGATGTGCGTGGAGACGTTTCAGTATTTAAAAAGCTAAGCATTGGCACCAATCAGAGAAATACATGTCACAGAAGATATTAAAGATTTAAGAAACAAAATTGCCTGTTGACTTTGAGATGATATAGAGGCCCTGATAGCCTCAGGACATTCATGAAGCATAATATTTTTCCCCTCTTATGGCACAATCGCTGACAAGTGATACTCTTACTTCTTTATCACCTTTCCTTTTCATTCTGTTTTAAAGAGGAATTTTGTTTTTTTTTCTTCTGGATTAAAGGAAGCATGCTTATCTGTGTACTCACGTGATAGATTTGCCAAAGTAAAAAATGCTGCCATTCCTGCATTGGTCAAGGTGAGTTATCTACCCCATGAAATTTAAGTTTTTTTTCATTTACCATTCCTCCTCTCTCTCTCCACCCGTTCCTTTAACTCATTAAGGCCTAACCCGGCTGAAAACAGCTGCACGCTAGACAGCCCACTGTGTTTAGCCCGGCCATACCCAGCCACCGGCTAACTGCTCCCCATTGTTCAAGCCATCCAAACCCGGCCGTGGGTAACACCTCTTTCAATGATCAAATTGACTCTGCAAACCTATTTTTGTCACTTATTATAAGTACTATTATTTCTAGTAAGCTGATTGGTCTGTCTAAACCTTTTTCAGACGCTAAAGGTCTTGATCTTAATGTAATAGCGTCAATTTCCGCGAAAACCCGACATTGATGGTATTTTTAGCTACTGTACTGCCTTTGTTTAAACACACATATTTCATCATTCTGTTTCAATCGTCTACGTTTTTTATGTATTTTCTGCTTTTGTTTTTATTTTTATCATCAATTTTGTCATAATGAACTGTTACAATAGTGATACGGAGAGAAAAGAATCCTTTTCCTAACGCCACCCATCAGAAGCACAGGGGAAGCTTAGAAAATGTAAACATTCCGCAGCTATCTGGTTGCGGGAAATTGAATCTAGGTCAGTGTCTCCTTTTATGAATCTGCACACTGATAAGTTAAGACATCTGAACCAAGGTTTCAAAAACTTTTGCTTGCATTAAACTTAAATATGTGCAGATCTGGGCTAAATTAATTAGATTTACTTAATTTCTTATATTCTTGTATAAATTTACTGATATTGAGTGTGGCTGAGAATATTCATAAATATTTATGTGTAAAAGTAAAGTAACTCAATTTCAAGCACTGGTTTGATTTTTCACCTCTGCTTCCTCTCTTTTCATCCACGAAAGAGATATTTGTTTGTTGTTTGTCAATACATCCCCTATAAATATTTCTTTGTTTTCTCTCAAAACACATGTAGCTTCTGGAAATCAGTGTTGGCTCTGCTATGGGTGAGGATTTAAAATCAAGAAGATGATTGAAAAATTTTTCACAGAGCTGACAAAAGCCTCTAAGCTGTCAGCCTCAGGTAATGCCAAGACTCTATTTCTTAGTCCATACTTTTTTTTGTATTCGCTCACAGCTATTAATTTTTTTACACATTTTTTAAGCCTGTAGAAATATCAAAAGATTATTGATGATTTACTGTTAATTTTTTCTCCTTATCATAACTGATCTTTATATATCTTATCAGTAAAATCATTCTTCCAACAAGTGAATTTGCGAGTTTGCTCTGTTCAAGCCTGGAACATTCTTTCATATTAAAATCATGTGTTAATGACAAAAAAATTATTAAAATTTTATTGTTTGCTACAAAATTGTCAAAAAGTGTATGTGCATGAGCGCTTAATTTTTTGTTCACTCTTTATGTAGAGTAGATAAGTGTCATTTGTTTTGTTTTTTTCTCCAACTTACTAGTTAAAGCAGGTATCTATCATCTACTTGGAGTGATTGCTGAAGTTTATCCTGATCTTATGGCTCCTTATTCACCACGCCCGCAGGACTGTACGTCAGTGCATTAAAGGCAGAGGTCTGTCTCTTTCTTAAGCTCTTTTTTTATTATTTTAATTTTAATATGGCGAATTTTTATATACAGGCTGAAGTTAATGAATTGAAGAATAGATACTGCAGAGATTTTTCATTCAAACAGACACAACATGATGAAAGAAACAAAGTCACAACTTAAGGAAACCAAATATCGAAACATAACAGCAGGAGAAGCAAAAATTTAGTGTCAGATTTGTGTTTTCAATTTTACCCTCTTCAATTTATCTCTCTGTATCAGTTTATAAAAAAGTTGTTATCTTTAAAAAGAAAAAGTTACCATGCAATGAATGTCATACCAAATATTTAGTACCTGATGATCACACTCAAGTACCTTCAGGCCATCATGGGCCCATAGGGCCGGAGCTTATCCTGCTTTCTATAGCGTGAAGTAGAACAAGTGATAATATTCACTTCCTGGACAAGACGCTAGTCTGATGCAGATTTTATTTTTCTCCCAAGCAATGCTTGTACCCATTCGCACCGGGGTTGTGTACCCTTTTGCACCTGGGTCAAGTGGGGAAAATGGGTGTTAAATGTCTTTCTTAAGGAACACAGCGTCAGACCTAGCTTCGCAAGGATTCAAACCCGTGATCTCATGATCACTCTGTCACTGACGCCACTGAAGATCACATACAATACTGCAAACATGGGAACAAATATTAATCTTTTGTCTCTGCAAAAAGTGAGCATGAAAACTGATCACATTCAATATGAACACTTAACACATAATAAGTCTTTTTGCATTAACATCTAGACGGAATAGTCACATTTTTCACATGGCCGTTGTAGAAGTAAACTGTGTTTAGGTGTGAATATGAGCTAACAATTGCTTTAGCATTGAAGAGGTTACCAAATTAATTCCAATTAATTATTTGTGAAAATACGGAATTTCTATAACTTAACTATGACACAAACATCATCAGATGACAGCCAAGACGAGGAAACCAGAGTTAACCATTATTGCTGGATGTCTCGATGGCCTTTGTGCTTTCATGGTTAATTTCACACAGTCAGCGGATGAAGGTGATGGTTTATTTTATTTCTATGTAGATTTAAGGGGATTAAAATGTCATAAAGTGTGATAGCATGTCCAGCAAATGACAGTTTAAATACCAGATAGCAATTTTCCCCATTTTTCTTATGGGAAATTGTGTCATTGGTATTTTTCTTTGACTTGTTCGTCTAAATATATACTACTACTTTTTACCGTCATATTACCCCATTTTTAAGCACTTCTGAACCATTTTCTTGTCTCAGTTGTTTCCCATCTCCACGTCTCTGGCATAGGCTGTTAGTAAGGCGGCACTTCTGTTGTGCCAATGTAGCACGACTAAAACCGATTTCGTCACTATCAGTTGCTTGCAAATTGGCTGAAAACGAACTCAATTCATCCCAGAATATCAGAACAATAATGTCCTTTGATAAATTTCAAGTAAATTATTAATAATATTGAATTTTCTTTTTTGTCTCTCTGTTCATCATGAAAGATGCCAAGCACTCTTATGAAATCTTCAAATACACAAGGATGGCAATTGATCCAAAGGTTACCTACACCAGATATGATGTTCCAAAGGCAGGATTGTGATTATTGCAAAACATGCAGAGCAGTTTCGCCAGTATCTGATGGATGATTATGAGGTAATTGAAATCATATCAAACAGTCTTGGAGGCATTGTTTCATATGACAAGATGGGGCTTTTTGGTTTTGTTGTTGTTGAGATAGTTAGGATAATATGTGGTTTTTTAATTGTTTTTTTTTTCAGAATGTGGTTGGGGCTGGTGGTGGAAAATATTTTGATTTTGTTTTTAATATAATGTTAAGGTCTTAGGGGGAAAGTGGATTTGATAATTTATGACTTGCTTTTCAGCTGGTTTCAACTGGTATGCCTGCATGTTAATATAGGGATTCATGATTTGTAAACATTCCCTTACATTGTTTGGAAATGATTGTAACAAAGCTGGTTGGATTATTCAATTTGTTAGTAGTTCTTAGTTTTAGTAGTGTCTTTATGCTGAAAGAAATTAATTTATCATATTAAGTCAATTTAGTAATGCAGAACTTTTTAACTTATGAAATACTTGAGCTACATTATGTTTTATTACAATGATACTTTTCGTTTTTATAGATAAAAACATGTCCTTTAAATAGCAAGCAAAAACAGAATATATTTGTGAAAGGAGGTCTTCATGTGCTTATGTTTTTCACAAACATCTTATTCGTGCATGAAATATGCAATCGAAAATTAGGTAAGATATCTATTCGCATATTTACCTCTTAACTTTGTTTTTGCTATAGGCGATGTATGACAAACTTCAGAGCTGGAGTCATCACCAAAATAGGGATTTGTTGCATCTAGGTATTTCAGCTTTGGACGCTTTCATGAAAGAGGTAAACCAAAGTGTCATTGTCAAAAATTTCCTTCATTTTTAGAAGTTTGCAAAGTACATTGAAGAAATTACTTAATGGTGCATAAATGGTATATTGTTTTTATCGTGATTTTAATTCATGTACCATACACCTTTAGAAATAATATTATATTTCCATGTGTTTTTTATATATGTACATTGCTCATATTTTTACTATGTATGTATAATTATGGGCCTAGAGCTGTCGTAAGATGGGAGTGGGCGCTATAGAAATGAATTATATTATTGTTATTATTCTTACTGATGAAATATCCATAATGTATCTGTAAACTTTTCTCATTATTAAGAAAAATAACAACATTGTATATTGTCACGATATCAGGGAACTCATTTCACTACAAACAATGTATTTCTTTCCCATTACATGATGAAATCATTGTTACTGTCTAAAAAATCATTACGCAGAATTTATCGGAACTGCTTCTTTGTACTGTTGGAGTTCTTGTTACATGGTACACAATATGTATTGTGATAATTTTCCAGAATGTTAGAAGTACCTGTAATATTGAAATAACATTGTCCCTCACATTATAATACTTATATGACAAGTCATTCTTAAGTATCCATCATAGCAATTAGATTACCGTAAATGAATATCATGCATTAAACTCTACAGGTTTGCACATCCCTTGTGGAAAAAGCCAACACAGGAAAAAAGAAGGTGGAGTCTTTAAGGTACTTACACTTTTGTTGCGGGTTTTTTTGTGCTATTGGTGGGGAGGGGGATTTATGTAGTGGAAACATTGAAAGTTGATTTTCTGAATATCTATCACCTGAAAAGGAATTGTGTATTTTTAAGATTTCAATGTTGTAGCATAAAATCTCTGGCATGACCAAAAGCATCAATTTGTTGTCAGTGGAGAGAACATCCTTGTTTAAGAGAAGAATTTTGCACTGTTGTCATCATTGATTTTAAGGATGTTTTTTCTTTTTACTGGGATTTAAAGACCTCATGTTAATGTTTTATTTGGTATTGTGTATATAAGTTCTACTGACAAAAACTGGTACAATATTTGGCAGATATTACCTCCCAGTATTATATTACCAAATGTACATATATTATATGTTTTATATTTTGACAGTTTTTCTTATTGACATTCCGCAACATTATGAATGATAACAAGTCCTCCTCAAAGGAAGTGTCAACTGCAATTCGAGGATATGGAATGCTAGCAGCTGTATGTAAAACAAATTTATAGTTTCAAATTAAAATATAGCTTGGCATATACATTCTGTGCCGACATCTAATCATTTTACAAACTCCATTTTAAGCTAGATTTACCATAGTTATGTTTGTATAAATCTATTACAAAGTAGTCTTATGTGACAATACGTAACAATTTTTTTCATGGATGAATCTAGGAAGAGTGACTTTACACGATGACATAAAATCCTTGTATTCTTTAAGAAAATTTTTGTTGTGATCATCAACGGTCTCATTATAAATATTAATCCTTTTTCAGCCGTACGCTCTTTCCTGTCTGAATCTGATACTCAATTTATGTTCACTGAGATGATCAGCAAGTGTGAACACCAGTTTTTGAAGTGAGTAGAGTTTATATACTTAATTCTAAATTGGTCGTTCTTTGTGTGTCAAAGGCTCTATTGCCAGTAACCATATTCTGCGTATAGGTCCTAAATTATTTCAGGATCGTCGTCATATGAGGAATTTTTCCACCTGGAGTATAACATTCTTGTTTATTTCTATTTCATACTTTGATTGTGTCATAAAAAGAAAACAACAAAAATTTGATGATACAGTCGAAAATTATTTCATCATGCAACACATTTCAGACTGTACAATTTATTTTCACTGATTTTTCTGTGTCAACATATCTTTGTTCTGACAGCCAAGATGAAGAGCTTGAGGACAGGCTTATGTCCATCCCCAGCTACCTGAACGCCTTGTCCTGTATAATCAGACAAATTGACACTGTAAGTTGAAAACAGGAGGTGATGGAAATTTTACTTAGAGTATTTGGTTTTTTTTGTTTTTTGTTTTTTTGCCCGTTATTTGTTATAGCTGTAAATGTTAAATTGTAACAGGAAAAAAATAAGATCGTATAGATTTTTTAAATTGTCTTTCTTTATAAGCGCCCATTAGACTGGCAGCAAATTATAGTTCATTTTTTTGTGGTGTGTGGGCAGTTTGCAGTTTCTGCTGGTAGGTCCTCCTTTTTCTTTCCTTTCACTTATCTTTCATTTTTCTGTTTCCTCTTAATTTTACCCTGAGATTATTGCATATGGTGGATGGGGTAAATGTCAAAGAAACAAACAAAATCCAGTGATGCCTCATGATTTGATATTTTTGTATTATTCAGTGTAGTATGAAAAATAGTTGGCTTAAACTACTTCTCCTTTCCTGTCGTTCTTTTGATATCTTGTCTTTCACCTTTGTTTGTTCTTAATACACACAGAGCTCACAGCACAAGTTTTGGGGGTGGGGGGGGGGGAGGGGGAGATAGTTCCCAATGAAACAATCATAAGGATATAATCTTCAAATGTCTTATTCCTTCCAGGTGTCGGCTTCTCATGCATCAGTGCTTGAACATCTTGTGATTGTGCTGGTAGAAAACTTCTCCTTAGTTGCACAGAAACAACAGTTTGTGTGCATCAGAGCCATTCTCCTACTTTTACTAACCCTGATGAAAAAAGTCACTGTGTTCCAAAACTTTCTGTCAGCTATGGGTATGTGTTGTCACTTCACAGATAATAACATACAGTTGTTGACTCTTATTGGGTTATTTGCATGACTTATTAGATTGACCGGGTTTACAAGGTCGATATAAATATGAGTGCAAATAACTCAATAGAGTCAACAGCTGTATTATAACACCCCAAAACAATTTTTAGACTAGTTTTAAGATTAATTTTATACAAAAAGAACGTATATACGAAGAAATTGAAGGCTTTTTTAATGCAAAACATCAATCAAAATGGAAAACAAATAGACGAGTATCGATGGGCCACTCGGCCAGTGTTTAAATCTTGATCTAGAGCTAGTGGATTCAGATTCAAGTAATCAATCTGATCAAAATAAATCCCTCAAGATGTAGATCTACATATCTAGAGCTCGCTTCTAGATCTAGATTGTAGATCTGGATCTACTTAGATTTTCTGTCTGGAGCCAGTATTATTGATCTAGATGAATGTAGTCCCATGAACTCTTTCATTTGACTTGCAATGTCAAGATAAGGCATCAATAACTATGCAAATGAGGTAAAGGTGAGGTTACCACTTCATTTATGGGGATTTATTGACCACTTGTGTTTGACATAGAAAGCAATGGGAAAAGGGACAGAAGGGTGTTATAATATTATGCTTTGGCCAAAGGGAATGGAGCTAGTGGGCTCGTTGACCTCGTTTTAGGGTTTTAAAGCTTTTGAACATTGTGTCAGAAGTAACCTGGTTTCTCAGTTTTAAGATTCCATCTATAGGTACTAAAAACATATTACTTTGGTGAAGTGATGTGATAAGAACTTCATTTATAAAGACAAAATAACCCTATGCTTAAAGAGTGAATATGTGACAAAACTCAATGAATAATCATGGTTGTAAGAGCATTCCCTTGACTTTCAAACTATTATCCTGCCCTTGTATCCTATTTTGTGCATTTTCCTCTTTCTATTCACTTTGGTTTTTGTTTTGTTTGAAATATCCATTCAGTTTACCAAGGGTTGATTCGTACCTGCTCCCATCCCATAACTGTAGAGAGTTCACAAATGGATGCCAGTGAGTACGATGGAGATCCCAAGTCAAAGCCAACTTCTTACAAAGATTTCATGCCTTTGTGGACTGGAGTCCTGGACAGTAATCGCTTCAAGGTCGTAATAGTTAAATTGACTTTGGGGATTTGTATATTAAAAATGGTGTGATTCTTCTTTTGTGGTCTCAGTGTTATCAATTTCAGTGAAATGGAAAAAAACAGCCATCAGATTTATCCAAGTTTTTCTGGCTTTTATACAATTTCTTTAAAAAGTGAATATGTGAATTTATCCTTCAATTTTTATATCAAGCATTATTTATTGTAGTATTTTTTAACATAAACAATGAGAAGAGATAAAGATAAGAGTAAAACAGAGGAAGAAGAAATGATACAATACAAAACAACACAAAACAAAGATAAAGATGAACACACAGTAATTCATGATCACTTCCACACTGCATTATGTAGGAATATAATTTGGAGTGGTAATTTTTCCTTCATCATGCTGACAGGAATTGGCAACTGAAGGATTCAGTATTGCTGATCGGAACATGTTGACTGAAACTGTCTACAATGAATTTATGGTATCAACAATAAAAATATTAGGCAAATTGGATCTGGAAGCTTCAGTGAGTGGCAAATGTAATATGTCTTGCTGTAATATTTTTACTTTTATCTGATGTGAAACCTTTCAGGTCGCTTTAAGGCAATGAAAGGGAGAGGACAACTGTTCAAAGATAATAGATTTTGTGCAAATCCATACATTTATGATAGAAAGAATATTTTATTAAAGAAAGCTCCATCTAAAGATTGTTAGTAGAGGATTTAAATGTGGCTTTTTGTGATTTTTTAAATACCAATACAAACAAATTGATGTGCCTTAATGGACAAATAAAGTATTATCAAATTGAATTAAATCAAATTGAATTGAAATGACTGATTTTAGCATGAACTGTAGTTGAAATTTCCTTTTCAAGGCAAGCACAAAGGCCAGTGAAGACGATGAAGACAACCAGCAAGAGTTGGCATCAGCCGACCCAGTCTTTGGTGTGACTGCCAAGAAACCCATGGACTTTCAGATCTTCATAAACCTTGTAGACTTATGCAGGTTAAATAACTATGATTTGCTTTCTCTTTGAAATATGATGTAAGAATATCTTGCCAAAGATGTTTTGATAGATTTGACTGTTTAGTTTAATAATGTTTAGAAAATATGAGATTTAAGCTACTTATGGTGAGACAGATGTGAATATTAGAAACATTGGATTTGTTGGTCTTATGATTTAGATCAAACGTTCAAACTTTTCTCTATTCCCGTTGTTCTTCAGGGATTTACTTGTGAAAAACCATTGCCATCTGTTTCATCCCTGGGTCTACACTTTCTGTCACTCCATGATTGTGATGTCATCCAAGTAAGTTGCAGTCATGACTTTAAAAAAAGTGTATACAGGTATAATGGGTGCAAGTTTAGTATTGTATTTCACTTAAGTATTACTCCATCTAATTGAGATTTTAAAAACATAAAAATTTAATGTAATGATAATGAAGGAGAAATGAATCTGCGACTATTATTTTGACAATTCTTGTCCAAATAAAGCTGTTTAATAAAGAAAGCACCTCTCTAAGGTCACTATAAGATTGTTGCCATTGGTTCATAGATATCATTTTGCCACAGGAAAAGTCATTCTGTTTACAATTCTGATAGGGAATAGTACTTTGGTGGCCACAGTGCCTCTCTTTATGCCTCTTTTTCTAAAGTTTTTAGTTTCATTAGTTTATTCTAATTTTGTCTTTCTTTATTTTTAGACATCCTCTTGTCAGTGGATTGTACAAACTCTTGTCAATATCAATGATGGTAGCTAACAAAATCCATTATTTTGAGGTAAGCAATACTTCCAGAGGGTTCGTTATTAAACGTAGAAGTGAATTGTCTGATAGGAAGCTGAATTTCGTTAAAACACACATTTGGAAAGCTGCTAAAATTTGAATGCGAACATCTGCTAACATGCAATATGAGCTTTTTTGACAGTTTATGAGCATATTTTAATACTTTCTCACTATTAAAGTGTTTTTTTGTGTGTACTTTGTCAATTATGCAACATAAGTTTTTGTTTGTCCTAAATTTTCTCCCTAAATTGTTTTTTATAATTTTCATGTGTGATACAATAAATTTGTAATTGTGTGTATTGTGCCTTTGCTTCCTTTTATAGATACGTCATATAATTTAAAAAAATATATGTTTCATGTTGCAATCATGACATGGAATTTTCAGGGTTGTGGGAATGACGCATCAACATCAGATGAAACGTTTGAATCCATGAATGTAGATGTACCGTTTGAACAAAGGAGAAGTGAGAAGGAAGCTACCTATCAGCTGGTCACGAAATTTTCCAAAGAGGTAAAATGCGATGCTACCTAATCTTGTGTCTGTATCTTCCTATACAAAAAGAATTTAATTATTTTCTTATTTTGTAAACAATTTCTAATAAATATTTGAAAAATGTAGATAAAGTAATCGGACATTGCTAACCAAAGATGCCTCAGATAAAATGCCAGGAACCATCAAATATGTCAGAAAACCAATGGCAAAAATAAAAATCAGAGGGAAGAGAGTTGCAGAATTACTCATGAGCGTAAACAGAACATAAGTATCAGGCCTGGACAACATTCACAATAGAATCCTCAAGGAATGTGCTGAAGAAATAGCTCTGATACTAACCAAATTGTATCAATTATACATAAACACTGAAGAGCTACCATATGACTGGTTGAATGCGAATGTATCATGCATATACAAAAAGGGGACAAACGTGTAGCCGAAAATGATATCCTTTTTGAATACATAATCTGTAAACACATGCTAAACCGCGTGGAAAGAAACAACTTCCTAACAAGTCTAAACCAGGGATTTAGATCTGGATATTCATGTGAGACACAGCTACTCGTCACTGTTGATGATATGCTTTGGTCATATGACAAACAAAAACAAATCGACACAGCTACCCTCGACTTTTCAAAAATCTTTGACACTGTTCCCCATTAGAAGCTCATCTACAAATTGCATCAATATGGCATTAGAGACAACCTTTATCTTTTGATGACCAATTTCTTTACCAACAGCAACATGAGAGTGGTAGTAAAGGTGAACACTGAACGAAAAATCAGAAGTACCTCAGGGCACTGTGCTGGGCCCCATGATATTTCTCTGCCATATCAATGATCCACAAGATGTAGTCAAATCATCTGTTAGACTCTTTGCAGACAAGTGCGTATCGTACAGAGAAATAAACAGCCAAGACGACCACACAAAACTGCAACAAGACCTGAATTACCTGGATACATGGGCTTGCATTTGAACAACAAAAATATGACTATAAACTAAAAATCACATAATGACTACCGACTATGTGAGCAGGTATCGGAGGACGTAAAAACCCATTCATATCTCAGACATCAGATATCAGACGGTCTCAAATGAAATAAATACATCTCTAATGTCACTAAAAAGGCTAGTTAATTTAGGATTCCTGAGACGTAACTTAAAACACTGCTCCAAAGAATTCAGGGAAAAAATGCGTACATCTCATTGGTCTGATTAATAATGGTGTACAGTTCAATAATATGGGACCCATATTTACATAAGGACAGACCAGCTCGAACGAATGCAAAGAAGGGGAGTTAGAGTCATCAACAACTGACATCGTAAAGCTAACAAAAGGCAAAAATCTATGCTCAGTAATTTCTGTTTTGACATCTACTTTCGATTTGCATGAAAATAGACTGAATTTAGTGTGATAGCGGTTCAAGCAGTTGCAGTATGCATTATGAATTATATCTTCCGGTTTTGGCTCGGTATTTTTTGTACCTGCACTTAAAAATGGACCTCAAAGAGACGCGTTCGATAACGGGCAATGATCGGCCGCAGGCGCCAGAGATAGGTTCAGCCATTTGGCCAGTTCTATGGTTAAAAACAAAATCTTACCTTGTTTTTTATTGTTTGTATTGATATGGCATATTTAAATAAATCACATTACAACATAGTGATTTTATGAAACTTTTTAATTGCAGGTACTTGTGAGGATGAAGCAATACCGTGATGACTTGCTTGCCTCTTGCCTCACTTTCATTCTTGCGATGCCAAAAGAAGTTGTTTGCCATGAGATGAATGAAGTTGTAACAGCAATACAAGTGAGTGTTGATGAAACTGTCTTGTTTTAGCTTAGGCAAAAGATTTGAAGTTAGATTGTTGTTTAAGCCTTTCATGGTTAATTTGAATAGAGAGTTTCAAATCAGAACAAACATCTTACCTTTACTGAATCAAGACCAAAAATTGTAATCACGTTTTTTAGAAGAAATGACTGTTGTTTTCCTCTGAAATGAATGTTATATTCTTGAAAGGCTGTACAGCCAATAAAAACTCCTCTTATTACATTCATGCCAATCGTAGGACATTTTTGCTTATAATTGTTTGCTATATGCTGCCTTGATTGAGGATAAATAACTTCTTTAACAAACGATTGAAATATTTTAATAGGATATATTTCCTTCTACTCTTTCACCTGTTTTTCATCTTGCCAATTCTTATTCATTCTCCCTGAGATCATGGCATATGCTGGATGGGATGAATTGCAATGAAAAAAAGGAAAAAAAGAAAGGATGTGTTACAATTTTGGACTCTGTCACTTTCAACCTTCTGGAATGCCTTTTTTTTGTCAAAGATATTGTGAACAATGTTACGTTACCATGTATAAAAGGCAGGAGTATGAAAAATTATAATGATTATAATTTTAAAAAGTTGCCTGGCCATGCTGTGCAGAATTTGATTTTTGGGGGGCAGGAGGGGAGGGGGGGGGGGGGGGGGGCTGTGTTTGGTTTTTGCCTGTTTTAATGAAGTTTTGTGTGTGTAAGAGGTGATTTTATGCTCTTGGTTTTTATGTATTCCTTTTACAGATGACTTTCACTCTAGGCTTAAGCTATTTGCCTTTAGCACAAGTGGGTTTGGATGCTCTTGAGTTTTGGAGTGAACACCTTCCAAAGAATGTTATAGAACCTTACTATAAGGACATTCTGCCGACTTTGGATCCGTATTTGAAGTCAGATGTCAGAGGTAAGTTTTTATTAACATCATGCTTTTGGCTGAGTGTCACTTTGGCTTTGTGATATTACATTTATTTGATCATCTGATGATGTTATTTAAAAAAAATTTCTGACCAAAGTTTGCTTTCTTTCTTTCTTTCCTTATCAGTTCCCGTTCTACCTTTCGGTGTATGGGTTCAGATGCCCAAGATGATATTTCTCCAGGATGCCCTGTCCTGGCATTTTCTGTTTCCTTCCAAAAATGTTAATTTTCTATGCTTCAGTGCCTCTTTTATATTTTCTTCCCACTTTCTCCGAGGTCTGCCTTTTGGTCTTTTACCTTGGGCTTTAGCACTGTATACTGATTTAGCTATTCTACTGTCATTCATTCTGTTAACATGCCCAAACCATCTTGGTTCATTTCTATCTTAGTTTTTATGCCATCTGCTTTGGTTTGATGTCTTATTGTTGTGTTCCTGATTTTGTCTCTTGTAGTTTTCCCTACAACTCTTCTTAGATATTTCATTTCAGATGCCTGTACTCTACTGTATTCTCTACTGTCTAAAGTCCAAGTTTCGCTGCCATAGAGGAGAGTACGACAATAAACTGTGTTGTATACTGCCATTTTGGTTTTTGTTGACAATTCTTGCTTACCTACAAATGCCTTTCCTAGATGGTTATATATTGCACTTGCCTTTTTGATTCTCTGGCTGATTTCTTCACTTAGTTTTCCCTCTGAGTTAATCATTACTCGTAGGTAATTGTAGCTTTGAACTTGTTCTAAATACTCCATGCCCAATTTAAGATTTTGTGTTTTAGCTTCCCTAGTTACTAGCATTGTTTTGGTTTTCTTTGCATTTACTCTCATTCCTCTTTTATTTAGTTCATTGTTCATAATGTTGATATTCGACTGAAGGTCACTTTCTGATTTTCCAAACAGAACTAAATCATCGGCAAATGAAAGTATTTATACATTTACTGGTTTGAGCTTCCACATACTTACATTCGTTTTCTTCATTTTTGAGGATGTCTTTGCGACTGAATCCATAAATGTGATAAACAAAAAAGGACTTAGGATACAACCCTGTCTTACTCTTATATCTACATCAAATTCTGCAGATATGTTTCAAGCTACTCTCACTGCACATGTTGGTTTATTTTAAAAACTTTTAATGGCTTCTATTAAATTTTGCTCTACATTGTGTTCTTTTAAGGAATGCCATAGTTCGTCCCTCCTCATAGTGTCAAATGCCTTTTCTAAGTCAATAAAACACAGGTATAAGTCTATGTTTCTCTCAAGGAATTTTTCTATTATTTGTCTAATTGTAAATATGTGGTCTTGTACACTTCTTCCTGGTCTAAATCCACTCTGATGCTCTTCAATCTGATCCTCTACTCTTTTCCTTAGTCTTATTTCCAGTATCCTGGTATATACTTTTCCTGGAATGCTATGTAGTAATATCCCTCTATAGTTTGAGCATTCCATAGTTGATCCTTTCTTATGTATTGATATTACCGTTTCCTTTTTCCAGTCGTCTAGCACCTGTTTTGACTTCCATGCTTGTTGGCATATTGCATGTAGTAGTTGGTCTGCCTCTCTCCCTTGGTTTTTAATCATTTCTGAATACCTTGATCTGCTACTGGGGCTTTTCCTTATTTCACTTTTCTTATAGCTGTTTGGATTTCTTCCATTGATATATCTACATCTTCAGCTGTCTCCTCTGGATTACTTGATACTCTTACTAATTGATCTTTACTCTTTGTTTCATGCGTTCTGGAGAGATTATGTAATTGGTGAAAATGCTTTCTCCATGTTTCCATGATTTGGCTGTCTTCTTTCATTATTTCTCCTTTGGCATTCTTAATTTGTCGTATTGGGCATGCTTCCCAGAGCAGCTTTTGATTTCCTTGATAGCTTTCTTGCAGTCTTTGTCCAAAGTCTTACCATTGTTCCTGTTTTGCTTTCCTCACTTCCTCCTTGGCGATAGTTCTTTTATTCACGTAATCTATCCTATCCTCTGGTCTCTTTGTTAACAAGTATTTCTTCCAGGCATCCTTCTTTTCTTTGATCTTAGTCTTGACATTCTCATTCCACCATGCTCTTCTTTTCCTCTCTCCTTTAATTTGTTTCCTACCACAGACCTCTCCAGTACAACTGAGGAGTGTTTTTTATACATCTGCCACTTTTTTTCTATTGTGCTATCATTCAGATCCATTTGTCTTTCACTGATAAATCTTTTTATCCTAGATTGGTATACCTGTTTTACTACTGGTTTATTTAGTTCCTCTATTTTGAGTTTAGTAGTTTTCTTCTCTTTCCTTTTCTGTTTGTTTTCCTCAGTCAGTAATCTCATTTTGGCAATCACTAAGTGATGATCACTAAATATTTCTGCTCCTCTGTTTACTCTTGCATCCAATGTACTGTAAAAAAAGGGAGCTGCTATCTATTATGTAGTCTATCATTGACTTTTCACACCTGTCTTCATTTACTCTTGTATATTTGTGGATATCTTTATGCGGAAAAAAAGGTGTTGGCTATCTGCATGTTATTCTTTAGGCAAAAATCTATTAGTCTCTCCATTTGGAGAAGTTGTTGTCTCTCCTTCTTTACCTATTATTCCTCCTGATGTTTCTACATTGTTGCTTACTCTAATATTTAAATCTCTAAAAGCATTAGTTCCTGTTTGGATTTACGATTCTCTGCAGTTATTTGTAAATCGTTTTCGAAGATATCTTTTCTTCTTTAGTTGCATCTTCGTTTGGTCCATAAGCTATTAATAATTTAATTTCTCTTCCTTTTTGGTTTAATATTTACCTCTAATAGCCGTGGGCTTATAAATTTCCAACTTTCTAGTAGCTTTTCATGCCTTTTATGCACTAGAAGGCCTACTCCTGCTCTAGCTCTATCTTTGACATCTACTCCTGAGAAGATTAAAATATGACTCGGTCCTACATTTTCTATTCCTTGTCCTTTTTTCTTTGAATTTTTCCATTTCTTCAACTAATTCTAACTCTTTTCCATGTATTGCCCTAACGTTCCATGTTCCAAAAATCACAGTCCGTGTTCGTTTCCAAGTTCGTCTTCCAAAGATCAAGCTGGTTATATTCCTTTTACTTCTCTGAATCAGGTTGTTTTGGACAAGCAGGGGATTAGCCCACTGTACACTAGGTAGATGGCGGGGCTGCCACCTTGAGGCCCCCTACCATGCCTTGTTATTTTCTGTCAGGGTTAACTTTTTAGCCTTTAGTCATTCAAGACCAGCCTGCAAGGCAGCAGGTTGTTATTTTCTGTCAGGTTTACTTCCTTAGCCTTCGGTCAGTCAAGATCGGCATGCAAGGCAGCAGGTTGTTTTCTGTCAGGGTTAACACCCTTAGCCTTTGGTCACCCAAGACCCGCCTGCAAGGCAGCAGGAGACTCGTGGAGGGCGGGATCATCTACTCCCCGTAGAGGTGCTTACCTGTCCACTGCCCGGACCAAAGTTTGCTGCAGATGTTTATTGTTTAAGCAATTTTCATTTTAAAAAGAACGTTGCTAATGGGTTAGTGGTAATTTTGAAAATATGCTTTTTGTGAAAGAGATACTGGACTTATGCTGGGTATGTCTTAATTTATCTCTTTTGTTGGGACTCTGGATTGAAACAAAGGATTGATATTGTAGCCGACATATAAAGAATTGAAGTTTGAAAATAAATGAAGGAAAAAGAAAAGAAGTTATACCAGGATGCCCCTACTTTACAAATGCAATTCTGCTATTAGAACATTTTCATGATGAAGAGCTCAAAGACTGTTGAATAGAGACATCCAGTATTGAAATGAGTTAGCTTTTTTTTTTTTCTACAAAATAGCAATCATTTTTCTGTATCTGAGGCATGTTTTCATGCTGATATCTTTCTCTGCTCACAGGCACAGATGATGTTGTGAAAGATGCAAGTGTGGTGGTGGTAACTAAAAGTCGAAACGTAAAAGCAAAATGCCGGTACGATTGGTGAAAGAATCCAAGCCTGGAGATGACAAGGTAGTATTGATATGTCTTTTATACATTCCTATGTTAAAATCTGGATGAGGGGAATTAGTTTTTGAAATAAGAATATGAATTAGCCATTATTATATACCTGAATTCAGGAAAAATCATATTGTTATTATTATTACAAATCGTTTAATATTTCTCTTGTCAGCATCATTATTATTATTATAAATTATTATTATTATTATTATTATTATTATTAATATTTTTATTATTATTATTTTTGTTGTTATTATTATTATTATTATTATTATTGATGTTATTGTTATTATTATCATTATTATTATTATTATTATTATTATTATTATTATTATTACTATTATTATTATTATTATTATTATTATAATATTATTATTATTATTATTATTATTATTATTATTATTATTATTATTATTATTATTATTAATATTATTATTATTATTATTGTTATTATTGTTGTTGTCGACTTTGGGAATCATTCTTAAATTACGAAGAAGAAAAATTTGAACAGTAAGTGCAGTGTATTTTAGTGTTTCCTGTATACATACTCTGCAATTTGATTTTTTTTTTTTTTATGGTTTCTTCCACCTACTCTTTTGCTTGATTTCTCACCACAGCAAAAAAAAAGTAACCTATTATAGCACAAGTTGTCTTAAGAAACTACACAAGTACATTATTTCAGGTTAATATTAAAAATAGCAGATTTTAATTCTAATCGAGGAAGGGGACTCCGTAGTCCAGAGGCAAAGTGTCGGCCTCTCAACCAAAAGGTCAGGGGTTCAAGCCCTGGCAGGTTGAAAAGTTTTCTTGAGTTTTTTCTAGTAAGATCTACCCGTCTGGTCCAGGTAGGTGGATTGATGCCTAGTCCTATCGGTGATGGACAAAAAAGGAGATCCCATGTACAGATCACATTTTGTACATGTTAAAAATCCTACCAAAACCCCCTTAGTTATTGATCTGAGTAAAGTCAAATCAAATCAAACTAATCAAGGAGGATGGGAAATCAGATTAAGAGTGGTTGGGGAAAATGTGGCGGTCAAGAAGCTATCACAAAAGATTTAACTTTAGTTGTTTGATTCTTACTTAGTTGCTTCTCTGACAAATGCGTTTTGTTTTTTTTTAAGATAAAAAAATGATATCACAGATATTTATCATCCCACTTTTAAATTACTTAGAATTCAACAACTCCATTTAGTCATGAGATGATTAGCTGATTTCTTACAACCCAGAATTCAGACAGCTTTCTATCCCAAGTGAAAAAAAAGCGAATTCTGATCTACCTGGGATCACTGGGTGGTCAGGTGAACCACACCTTGCTGGCTCATTCAGACACCGCCATTAGTGAGGAGGCAATTGCATGGGATACTGAAAATCATTTACGGTTTGATGTTCCCTTCTTTGACATGAAACCAACAATCTACTTTGGCAAGTTGCTTTTTCTGTTTGTTTGAAATATGGATAAATCAGCCATGTGTGTCTAGGTTCTATCTTTTGTTGCTCATGGTTTGCTTTGGGGGTTGTTTTTTTTTTTTGGGGGGGGGGGGGGCGGGGGCGTTGGTTTTATTTCTGTCGTCTATTCTGCTGTAGTCATCTGGTTGGTTTTTAAAAACTATCTGCCTGTATGTTAATCTAAAATAGTCAATGACAATTGTTTTTAGAGAAGCAAAAAGAAAAATGTTTCATGCTGATTTGAAAGAACAATTTTTCTTTCACAAGTTTGCTCATGTAAATATGCTCCTTTTGTGAAATCTATTTTGAAAGAATAGTCTTGTATTCAAAATAGTTTCAATTAGAGAAAGCTGGAACTTAACTAAAATCTTGTCTGTTTGAAATCAATTTAAAGGACTGATTTTTTACATTTACAAGACTTGATAGTGAAGTAACTCAATATGTTATGTGAATAGTTTGTGCATTAATTGAGTATTGTTAAAAGAAATCAATGTAATAAGAAGTTAATGCAGTTCTCTTATTATTCGTAACAGTATCGTCATTTTTGTATCTCTGTTTCCAGATCCTTTCTTGCCACATGTGGTCAGATTAGCACAACAATCCAGTGACAGGCAAACTAAAGTTGCCGCCTGTGAACTTCTTCATTCCCTTGTACTGTATGCCCTGGGTCGTGGAATACAGATGTCTAGAGAGCAACAACAGAGGCATCCGATGGAAAAATTGTACAGAAAACTTTTCCCCTCTCTGTTTAGTCTTGCTTGTGATGTTGAGCAGGTAGAGCAAATTAAGGACTTTTTCTTTATTATATGAAACTTAATTAATTCTTGTCCCATTTTCTTTACTGTCAGCCCGTTTTCATGGGGGGAAAAAAGTTTCGTGTTCTATTATGGAAATTGATTTTCTATTAATAGTCAAAACTTCTTGACACAGCTTGCCCTTCTAGAGGTCAACTCATCAGACATGGTACCAATTGCAAATTTCTCAATAAGTTTCACTCTTATGTTTCCCAATGTACTGAAGTTTTATAATTAAGTACTACAGACATGAATTGGCACCATGTAACAGTTGTTTTCATGATCTAGTGTCATTGAATGCGGTCATTCTTGCAAATTGGCAGGCTTTGTACTTAACTGTGAATATTGACTGGGACAGGGAGGGACTGTTTCAAAGCACTGTTTGATAAAATACAAATCTGTTTGTTCTTATATTTGAAATGTAACCAAAATTGTCATGTTATTGTTAAATCTGACAAAAACTCAACAAAAGACTTGTTTTAAAGCCTCTAATGGATGGGTATGAAGTTGCATTACTGAGAAAAAGCGTGCCTTTATGCGTGTCGACTTTGTCTTTACGCAATGTTATGATAAGGTAAAAATTTGGTCAACAGAGGAAGGTGTGTGTTTATGCAGAGAGTGCTTTTATGAAGTGGGCGTTGTCCAGCAATTACTGCACAAAAAATTCATATTTCACAAAACATATTGTTTTTTTTTTTTTGATGGGGTACCATGTGATGATTAAAATGCAATACTGGCATTCATAGTACAACAGCTGTGTTGAAAGATATGCCAATATCGTTCCTAAAAGATTAGCATAAATTCAAAGAATTAATATTGAGCTTCTTTTATGATATCATAGTCCTCTATCCACTAATACAATAAACTAGATTTGTCCCATTTTAGGCCAAAATGGCTTTCCCGGAATCCCCACCTGACCCCTAAAAATCTCTGCACATAATTATCTTCTTTTCTTTTTCTAACAGACTTATTTAATGATGTGATTTTCATCATTATTTTTCCTTTATTTCCTTATTATTTTTCCTTCATTTCATTATTATTTTTTCTTTATTTCATTGTTATTTTTCATTCTTTTCCATCAGGTATGCAGAGACTTATTTGAACCCATGATGCTCCAACTCATACACTGGTTTACAAACAACAAGATGGCTGAAAGTCCAGAAACCATGGCCCTGTTGGATGCCATCTATGTAGGCCATTTTTTCCTTTCTTTTATCTTATTACTTTCCAAGTAACTACCCAGCTGCGCGATGTCATTGTAGTTATTGGAGGGAGTTGGTGGTCCAGAGGCAAGGTGTCAACCTCTCAACCAAAGGTAGTGGGTTCAAGCCCCGGCAACGGTTGAACAATTTTCTCAAATTTGTTTAAGAAAATCTACCCCTGGTCCAGGTAAGTGGAAAAACATCTAGTCCCATTGGAGACAGGCGATAAAAGGAGGTCCCATGTGCATATCACAACACTCTGTGCGTGTTAAATATCCCTCAGCTATTTACAGGGCAGTCCGCACAAAATTAGAAATCCTACCAAAAACCCTGAAATTACCTTAGTTGTGGAAGTGGGTAAATCAAGTCAAAAGTAGTTATTGGTTGTGGCGGTCATAATGTGTTAGGACTCTAACCACACTCTTAATCTCTTTTATGTCACTCTTTCAAATGTTTTTCATCTTGCTGTTTCCTCTAAATTCACCCTGAAATCACATCATATGGTTTACAAGGTTATGAAACTCCCACTTTCTTGAATTACGCATCAGTGTATTGACTTCAGTTCAAGTTGTTGTCATTATATTACCATTCGAATGCTGATTTTGATATGTGAAGTACAGTCACCAAAGGTTCCTTTGGTGATGACATGAAAAGTCGGTAATGTTCACTCTTAAGCATGTAAAGATATGAACAAATGGGAAGGAAATGAAAATTAGAATAAGTTAACAAATAACGATATGTTCAAGTTTACAGAGTTTGTCTATGTCCATGTAGTACATAACATTTTTTGGCCACTTTTGTAATCTCAGACTAATTTGAAAGCATGTTGCTAAAGTTTTCAACAATTCGCTTCATTGAAGAGGCATTCTGTAAGACATAGTATTTATTAAAAAAAAAATATTTCAGTTAATGGCAATGATTTTGTTGTTTGTTTTCTTTTTGTCTTCACGACATAATATCTTTGATTATGCTAATACAATGTAAAATAAGTTCAACTTTTCACTTCCACCAATAAAGTTGCTAAAAATGAAACAATCTTGTCTGCATGACTGTATATTTTGGTCGACATATTGATACACGGTTTTGGTCAAAATTGATAATTTTGTCACTTCAGAATTCTCTAAAAAAATAGATATTGAATTCGTTTTCAGGATGGTCTGATTCAGAACAAAGACACAGCTCTCCGTGATTTCAGTGCAAATTGTTTGAAAGAATTTCTACAGTGGTCTCTCAAGCAAGCATCAAAAAAGGTTTATATCATTTCTTTTCCAAGCAGGGTCATGGAAAAACTTTTATTTCCGTTATAAATATCAACGTTCAAGTAGAACGCTCCGTCTACAAAATTAAATCCAGCAAAATCAGGTTGAAGAAGAAATAGAGCAATGTAGAAACATCAAGGCATGAATTTTTCCATGGAGAAAACAGAGAAAATAGTATCATAGCTGGCAACCAGTACGTAAACACATATTTAATATATGATTTTAGATTTGAGTCCATAAGTCTGTAATTACCTTGAAAAGTAAGTATTTGAGGGTTAATTGGATTTTTTTAAAAGAGACTCAGTTTAAAAGTTAACGGTAGAGACTCTGAGAAATTAGGATGAAAGCCTAGAGACGGGGTTCTGAGTTCACAGAGCGACAGGCCAGCGATATTTTAGTCATTTACTACACAGGGTGTCAATTTAAGTTAAATTGTCTATGTTTTCTGAGGGCTGCCATGCAAGTTTGATTTAGTTTGCATGGTTAGTCTGCTTTTCCATTTGGGAAAGTTCTCAGCCATGTAATAGGATAAACAACTGAAATTATTAGGATTTTTTGATAACACTAAACATCTACAAAGTTTTGCTTTAATTCTTATCTGAATACTTTTGCTTTTTCGCTTTAAAAATTCTATTACATTTGATCAATATATATTTTTACATTTCAATCATTAAATGTGACCAACATAAAGGAGCATTCATTAGCATGTTGTTTACATTATGCGCAGTGTCAAGAATGTTCAGATTCAGGTGTTACACAGTTTACAGGTTTTTCATTAGATACCCACCTTCTTGTCTTGATTTAAAACAAATAAAAGGAATTTTCTATCTTTACCCATCACCTACAACGTCCTGACATATCTAAATCATGCATTCCACTGACACCTCTAACATTTGAATTTCTAATGCTTGATTTGTTGTTATCATCCTGTATATCAGGCAGTCGAGAAAATCCCATCAATGCCAAATCAGTGTTAAAGAGGATGTACAGCTACGCACTTCACCCAAATGCTTTCAAAAGGCTTGGTGCAGCATTAGCTTTCAATAACATTTATATGGTATTCAGGTGTGTATTCTCCATTGTGTCCCATTGATTCTATCTTAAGGGGTGAGGGAGGTGGGGGGGCCTCCTGAAGTGACTTCTTTTGATTTTGAGTTCAGGTTTTTGATTTAGTATATATATGAGTAACTGTCAAAATATAATCATCCTATTTCATTGAAGAGTTTGTAGCATCCTTGGTTGCTAAGGAATCTTGAATTTTGATCCTATTTTCAAAACCTATCTCCTCTCTTAGTTATGAATAAAATCACTCAAAACCTGTGCAGATCGTTTTTTCCATTCAATATTTAAAGAATGGCGTCTTTTTTTAATAGCTTTTTTGGATAAGTTTTTTTTTAATGAATTTTTGAAAATAATATATATTGTTAATATGCAAAAATGGTATTTTGAATTATTGTATTTTATAATTTCTCAAAATGTTTCCAAGATATAAAAAAAACCCGACATTAGTCTATTAACATTGATGAGAGGAACCTGTCTGCGAAATATTATACAAATCCGGTCTGTAAATGACGGAGGAGATAGAATTTTAGTGTGAAAAAACTATATTTCGAGAAAAATGCAAGTAAAGAAATCAAAAATAAAATAACTTAAAGCAAACGCTTCAGACAGGTTGCCCTTCTTGTAGCAGCCCCTTACTTTTTCAACAGTCTCTGGCATTGTTATTAATGTAAATAGGATTGTAAAACTAGGTTTAGGTGTGCATTGCTGTAAAAACAGCAGTCAAATGACCAGTTTTTTGTTTTCTTCCTCTATTTCTATACTTTGCGTGTGGGTTTACATACGCGCGGCGCTGGCCTCCACCTCTTATGTCACAAATCGCTTGGCCGATCGACGTCCAGTGTTCCCAAAAGCCATGTAAAAGAATTGTGTTGCCACATTGGCGATTAGGTGATCATTCTACCCGAATATGCAAAGAACAGGAAGTCAACATTTTGGTCCCAAACTCGCCAATCCAGGTGTTAGTTATCAGGTAAAGGCAGTGGTAGGTCAGCATCTTGTCCAGGAGGTGATGCAAAATGGAAGGAAATGAATTTATCCAGAACTTTGACATGATCATGTCATCAAACGTAGTACACATGTCAAGTTCAAGGTCCCAGAATAGTTGGCGAGAATGGAAAATTTGGCGTATTTCCAAGGAGAGAATGAGCTGTCATAACCTCCTTACTGCATAGTTTTATGTAAATCATGTGACTGCTGGAAATGATCACAGACTTGCTGACCTCTCACTGGCTTTGAAGTCGCACGCTACTATTACTTTGTCAATGATTCATTACCGCTCTACTGACTGACACGTTCCGTAAGGGCAAAGGTCAAAGTGTTGCATATCTGTGTGTTTGTAAACGTGTGCACAACTATAGGATTAGTCAATTAGACTAAACAGGTGGTCATTCTGACGCCTGTTTTCACATTATTGCACATCTTAACCCGGATATTCAATCCTCTTTACATAGGAAACAATACTAAAGACTCTGGAAAGAGAAAATCGGCTTCTGCAAGAAGGGAAACCCATCTGAAGCATTTTGCTTTATTTTCTTTGGATTTCTTTACTTCCGTTTTTTTCCCCGAAATGTAGATTTTTCACCTTAAAGTTCCATGTTATTCCCTTTACCAAAAGAAAAATTCTCCATTGTCTTGATTAGATCTATAAAGACAATAAATTCACCTCAAATCTATCTTGCTACTGTATTGCTAAAATTTTTTGGGGGAGGGGTTGTGTACAATGAGTGATTTTGCTCACTTGATTTTTACAGGGAAGAAAACAGTTTGGTGGATCGTTTCACCTTTGAAATCCTTCATCACTTTGTCGAGAGTTTGGCCATGGCTCACAGAGATCCCAAGTCACTGGGTATGAAGCAAAGATTTCTTGCTGATCTTGTTAGATATACATATTCAATCTTTATTTTTGTTAAAATCCTTTCACACCACCTTTATAAATGACAACCTGCTTTACTGTCAAATACATCTATTTAAAACATTTCTAAATTCACATGGTAATCTTTGCACTATATATTCCTTTATTTTACTACCGGAGGAAAGAGCTTTTAATAAAATAATGTTCTCATTATATAAGATATTTAAAATGGAGAGTTAATTCATCAATCTCAGGAGAGAACTTACCTAATTGATTCTTTTGATTTACTATTTCACTACCAGGTACTCAAGAGCAATGCAGTAAAGCCTTGAATCACCTTGAGCGTATCATGAAGGTGAAAGTGGACATACTGAAGAAAGATCCCGGTGTCAAAGTCAGGCCTGAACCAAGGTAACAGAGTGTTATTTGACTTCAGATCTACCTATAATATTGTATGTATGTATTAATGTCTTCCATATTGATTTTGTCTATACTTACACCAGGGGGGGGTAAACAAAATTACTATTAAAACCAAAATTTCATCTGATCAAATTTAGATATTGTATCAAAAAGGTATATGTAAAATTTGAAAAAAATTTGTTAAAAAATGTGGAGGACTATCGATATTGAACTTGTTATTGAAATTTTAGCAGAACATCCAAAATGTCGACCGTTTCCATGGCAACTGGAAACATCAGAAAAGAACCCACCCACACATTTCAAAGTCCATGTCCATTACACCTATACATGCGTTAAATTGATAGGAACAAAAGGGAAAATCCTCACTCTGGTTGTATTGATGTTTTTTTAGCCAACCTCCTACCCCTTAAAAGCTGGTACTTGTATTTTTGGAGCACCAATTGATGAGTAAAGAGCATGCATTTGTATTGAAATTACTAGGACTCTTGCTCATCCCTGATAAGAAAATTTGGCTTATCAAATCTTAAGTAAAAGAGAAAAGAAATTCTTTTTCCCACTGATATCTTTTGAATAATTCCAAGATGAACCTCAAACTATATGTGTACACATAAATGATTAACCCGATCTGTATGTACTTGTGCATGAGCCTTTTTTATCTTCCAAAGTCATTTTGTTGTGGTTTTTCTCCAATTAAAATGAAGCTCATGGAATAGCCGAAAACTGGAGTTTGCTGTCCGCTGGTTAACACGACAGTGTGGAAGACCAGAGACAGAATGCAGACATGTTTGTATGAGACTGGTCTTTAATCTATGCACTCTTCTCCCAGGTATGGTGTGCCCAGATGTACTGATTTTTTACATCCTTCATTTTAAATTGATTAAAACAACATTGGTTTTTCCACATTGTTCATGTGTCATTTCTCTAATCTATGTAGTGTATTCCTGCATCTGGTCATAGGTTTAAGCAGAAAATACTTTAAAATTTTGATATTTTAAACAATGCATCTTTGAATTTTAAGTCACAATCAATAAGATGGCAAAGCCGTCATAGTCAATAAGATGGCAAAGCCGTCATAGTCAATAAGATGGCAAAGCCATTTCATTATTTTGATAATCAGAATAAAAGCTGAAAGAAGAGTTCTTTGATTGTGGTGTGTGTGGGCGGTGACAGGTTCTGCTGGTAGGTTGTACTTCTTTCCTTTCACTCTTTCACTGTTACTTCTCTTTCATCTTGCTGTGTATATATATATATATATATATATATATATATATATATATATATCCACATATGGTGGTGAAGTAAAATTCAACTAAGCAAAGAAATCTGATTGTAAGCTTAATACTGCCAGCAATTTCCTTAAAATGGATTGATTACACTTGACCTTTTCCCTCTGCGTCATTTTTTTCATTGTAGGTTTGAAAGCAGGGCAAGATTATTTTGGTATCCTCTTCAAGGCTGAGGGAGCTCCATATTTTCTGAAAAGGTAAACTTTATTATCTTTTATTGATCCTTTTAAGCAAGACTTAGAAGTGACAGTATAATTTTCTACTAAAAAAGGTATTTATTCATTTATGTATTTATTTATTTATTTATTTATTTATTTATTTATTTATTTATTTATTAATTTATTGATTTGTATTTATTATTTTATTTGGAATAGATTTTTTAATGTTCTATTTTGCTGAATTACTACTTTTTTGTCACATTCTGTGAGGAATAAAGTGTTTTGTAAGGAATAATCTTTATTCTTACATGATTTATATCGCAGTCTTGTTTCTTAAGTACTTTTTACTTTATCTTTTCAATCATAATCCAATGTTTTGAATTGAAAATACACATATTTCATCTGGCTACTAGTGCTATATGTATGCATTCCTGTAATAACAAAATACTATGCTGAATAGTCCTCCTAAAAATAGTTTTCTAGAGTATTTACTTGTAGACCATTGATGCTTCAACGTTTAGGCAAGTAGGTCCCGTGTGCAGATCACAACACTCTGCATGTTTAAGATCCTTGGCTGTTTTCATGGCAGTTCGGGTAAAATTTAAAAATCCTTCCTCAAACCCTGAGATCACCTTCGCTGTGGATGTGGGTAAAATCAAATCAATATCAAATCAACATAGCAAGTAGGTTCAATTTGCTATTGTTTCTGTAAAAGCCAAGAACTGGATAGCAGTGAGAAAACAAGAAAATGTCTTGTTGTGTAATATTTTTCTTACAATGTACTTTTCTCTTGCTTCTTTCATTAGATTTGAAGGAGGTGGTCACGGCTCATCAGACAGTCATGGTCTTTTCGCTGCACCAACCCTAGACAAGATTAAACAACCTCTTACAGTCTCGCTAATTCTCCAGTGGTTTGACAATTTGCTTGCCGTGTTAGATTGCTATTGTTGGATATTTGGTGAAGAGCTTTTGACTCCCCCAGCAGTTATTTACAGGTCTTCATTATTTTTGTTTGTTTTGATTTTAATGTTCATAGATTTTTTAAATGATTGATGCCAACTTCTTGTGTCTTGATTCAATATAGCACATTAAGGGGGTGCACAGGTCCTGGAATTAAGTATTATAGTAAAACAAACAATATGTTTTTAATTGCATATCTTGTTAGTTTTACCCTTCCTGTATATGATTGCATAATTTTTTTTGTATAATTTATTATGGATCATCTTTTGAAGGAAGGTAGTCTCAAAACTGAAGAAAAAGCAAAGAAATTGAAGAACATGATGATAAACAATCAAACTATAGAGGGATATCACTACTTAGCGTTCCAGGAAAAGTATATGTCAGGATACTAGAAATGAGACTAAGGAAAAGAGTAGAGGATCAGATTGAAGAGCTTAGAGTGGATTTAGACCAGGAAGAAGTGTACAAGACCACATTTTACAATTAGACAAATAATAGAAAAATTCCTTGAGAGAAACATTGACACCTGTGTTTTATTGACTTAGAAAAGGCATTTGACACTGTGAGAGGGACGAACTATGGCATTCCTTAAAAGAACACAATGTAGAGCAAAATTGAATAGGAGCCATTAAAAGTTTTACAATAAACCAAATGTGCAGTGAGAGTAGCTGGAAACATATCTGCAGAATTTGGTGTAGATATAGGAGTAAGACAGGGTTGTAACCTAAGTCCTCTTTTGTTTATCACATTTATGGAGTCAGTCGCAAAGGCATCCTCAAAAGGAAGAAAGAATGTAGGTATGTGGAAGCTCAAACCAGTTAATGTATCAATGCTTTTATTTGCCAATGATTTAGTTCTGCTGGACAATGGAAATTCCCATAGGATCAGTACTTCATTGTACAATATAATAATATTGTACTTTTCTTAGCCTATGAGTAGTGTAAACAGCTAGGTAACGCGAATGTGACCTGTGACCTAGCTTTGCCATGGTTGCTTTTCATGCAATGGTGGTACATGCACCCATTGGCTCGATCAGCAATATTATGAAAATGAACCTGTGATATCTAAACTGCGTTGTTTCAACAACAGAGCGTAGTATTAGTAGTAAATTGAGTACTGTTTGTGCATTTCATGCTCAATTGAAAGAAAAGAAGAGGAAAGTTGACCCTGGGAAAGTCTAGGAGAAGGCCAGAGTCGAGAAAGAGGCTGAGGAAAACGGCCCAGCCTATTAGGAAGGGAAGTTTTGAAGTCGAATCACCTTTCCGTCCAATTTTCCATGTTCTTCTTTCAAATGCGATTTTCTCAAAACTGTCATTTTCGGGACATGAATTCTATCTCCTTCCTTATTTATCGACCAATCAATGTAAAATTTGGCACATAAGTAGTTCATAGACATTTAAAAAATCAAATAGAGAGATATTTGGATTTTGTATAAAAAATTTTGGTATATTTGTGACTTTATCGCAAAAAATAGAAAAATAGGACATTATTGATTATTCCATTTTGAAACGAAAAAAATACGATTAGATAGATAGATTTTCAACAAAAACTCTATATTTGTCTTTAGGTAACATATTCAGGAGTATAGTAGCACAAAAATCAGAGGAGAAGATAGAATTTGAAATTATTCTCTTTTTTTTTTTTGTTAACAATTTAAGATGGCGACCATTTCCATTGCAACCATAATAAATATTTGAAAAAATCCAACTATTCCCCACTAATTCAGGCCCGCTGAGTTCGAATATAATCGTTAAAATGCTGTACCTATAATAGTTTAGAAAATCATTTTCATTTTCAATTTGAAAAAATCAGCAGCTATGGATATGCATGTCTTTAAGTATGTCCTCTGTACTTTTGAAAATTAACTAACAAGGTTAGGCACGTTGTTGGGATGAAGCTGCCAGTATTGATTGGTAGGAAACAAATTACACAGCATTCGAGGAACCTGAACACATACATTGTTTCTTTATTTAAAACTGTTTTTGCTTTGTGTAAAGTAAGATTGAAAAAATTACAACTATTGACTTTTGGCACTGTAATGTTTATCGTTTGGTCAATTTTTAAGTTTACAAATATTACCACTTTTTATTGAAATTCTTTATGTATGTGACAGGTAAGGGCTCTCAGCTAAGCTGCATCTTTGCAAGTTTGATTTTTTCCTGGAGAGGGTGGCTTCCCATGACTTGACTCAAGTGATGAGTTCAACTAAAAAAAGACTGATACAGTTGTGTTTACTCCATCTGAAATGCAAGATTATTCAAGGTATATGAATGTGATCTTTTCTTCTTTTTTTTAAGCATCTCAAATGTGTTGGACTGTAATAACACGTTGAATTTAAATGAAATGCGACTCATAAAACTGTACATTGAGAACTAGAGCTGATTATGTAACTGAACATGAATACTTCTATCCAATCCTTTAAAGATATGTAAAAGATTCATAAGAATTCATGTAAGCAGTTCAGTGTCTCTTGTATATAGCAAAAGACATATTTGCGTCAATCTGATTGTGTTTCCTGTAAAATTAATTGAGTCATGGAACTTTTTTTGGCTTTTGATTTTTTCATCTACCAATCTTGTAAATCGGATCTACTTTTAGAGATGATTTTAAAAGTTTCAGTAAAATCTTATTTATTTGAATGTTCCTCCTGAAGAGTGTTTTCTGTATGCTTCCAATTTCAAAGGAAATGGATGGTGTAATAGATAATTATGAAGGATCAGATGAACCTTAAGATTTTATTAGAATATTTTTATGAAATGAAATATCTCTTTTAATTGATCCTCTCCCATTCAGAGCCAAATGTACAGTGATCATCCGCATGTGGAATTTTTCTCAGTTTGTTTGGCCAGGCACTCATCAGAAGTCAACAAAGTTAGTATTTACATTGTTAATTATTTATCCTCCTTACAACTTAAAATATCAATTAATACATTTACAACGTACTGGGTACCTTCCCTTCCCCAAAATTATATTTTGAAGTAAGAACTAACAAATTAATTAAAGCATTTTTTTTATTGGTTTTATTAGTTTTTACAGTAAAAAATAAGGAAAGTAATTCATGTAGTTGAATTTTAAATAATTGAGATTTTCTACATCTATTGATGCTTGTGAGGATTGCGTATAAGATTTAAATTTGGAAATTCATATTTTATGACAATTTTAAAAAAAATTTTTTTTTATCTTTTAACTTGTGTTTATCTTGAATAAACAGATTTTTCCAAATGATCTTTGGAGTGAGAGGCTGTGGAAACTCTTAAGTGACTGCATTTTACAACCAACTGCTGTAGGCTTCAACATGGCAGATACAGAAATCATGTTGAAACTACCAAAAGAGGTATGTTGCCTAGAATGGAATATGAAATTGCCAAGGCCTGTAGTATGTACAAATATGGGGGTTTGGGCTTTGCTTAGACTATCCAAGATCTACAAATACTGAGATAACTGTTTTCTTTTAATATCAAGAAGCTTTGTTCCAGAATTGTGGTTAAAATTATGTTAATTGTAGTTAACAGGTCTTAACCTTGAGAGAGATTACAAGGGATACATATTAATCATCCAGGCAGTAACAGGTAAGCACCTGTACGGGGATTAGGTGGTCCCGCCCTCCTAGAGTCCTGCTGCCTTGCAGGTGGGTCTTGGCTGACCAAAGGCTAAGGGGAGTTAACCCTGACAGAAAATAACAATTTGCTGTCTTGCAGGCTGCTCTTGGGTGACAACGGCTAAGGAGTTAACTCTGACAGAAAATAACAAGGCCCGGTAGGGAGCCTCAAGGTGGCAGCCCCACCATTAACCTACGGTACAGTAGGCTAATCCCCTGCTTATCCAAAACAAACTGATTCAAAGTATTAAATATGATGATATACCTGGATTGAACTTTCGAAGACGACTCTGGAAAAGAAAGAACACAGACTGTGATTTTTGGAACATGGAATATTAGGGCAATAAATGGAAAAGAGTTAGAATTAGCTGAAGAAATAGAAAAATTCAAAGTAGACATTTTGACCATTACAGGAGCAAAGAAAAAGGGCAAGGAATAGAAAATGTAGGACCAAATCATACTTTAATCTTCTCAGGAGTATATGTCAAAGATATAGCTAGAGCAGGAGAAGGCCTCCTAATACATAAAAGGCAAGAAAAGCTACTAGAAAGTTGGAAATTTATAAGCCCACGGCTATTAGAGGTAAATATTAAATCAAAAGGAAGAGAAATTAATTTATGAGTAGCTTATGGACCAAACGAAGATACCACCAAAGAAGAAAAGGATATTTTCGAAAACAATTTACAAATAGCTGCAGAGAATCTCAATCCAAACAGGAACTACTGGTTTTAGGAGATTTAAACGCTAGAGTAGGCAACTGTAGAAATATTAGGAGGAGTAATAGGTAGAGAAGGAGAGACAACAACTTCTTCAAATGAGAGAGATTAATAGATTTTTGCCTAAAGAATAACATGAAAATAGCCAACATCTTTTTTCCTCGTAAAGATACCCACAAATATACAAGAGTAAATGAAGACAGGTGTGAAAAGTCAATGATAGACTACATAATAGTTTGCAGATCCCTTTTTTTTACAGTACTAAGGATGCAAGAGTAAACAGAGGAGCTGAAATATTTTGTGATCACCGCCTAGTGATTGCCAAAACGGGATTACTGACTGAAGAAATAAACAGAAAAGGAAAGAGAAGAAAGCTACTAAACTCAAAATAATTTCAATTTCAATTTCAATTTCAATCATCTTTATTGATCCTTTAGAAAGGAAATTATACTTATGTTATCACAATTTCCATTAGAAAAATAAAATACATCAATGCATTCAAATTAAAAACAAATTTAATTTAGTTAATCATTAAATATTTAGATTTTAGGAGAAGTATACAAAAATTTAAAGGTGGGTAAATGAATAGTGCGGTGAAACAATAAACATAAAAAAAAAAAATTTAAAAAGATAGGATAATTATAGACAAATCAGTTTAGCTTCATACATATTCATTAACTTATCATAAATCATTCATTCACCATCCATCAATTTATTTTCTCAAACATTGTGAGGAAAACGCCATTGTGCTTTCAATGTAAGGTATGGTCAAACTTTCGTATGGCGCTTGGAAGAAAGATCTAAAATATCTCTCAGTCCGGGATTTTAAATGTACAAGTCGACCGCTTTCTACTACTTGTTTTGGGTATGGAGAAAAGAGGGTGGGTGTTGTCTTTAAGTATACTCCTGAGTTTGATCTTGCATTGAATTTCATTCAGATCTTCAAAGTTCTCCGGCTCTACATCATTTGTGAGTTTCCTATGTGTTTCAGTGTCCTATTAAATTTCTTCTTTTCTCTATCTCTTGTATTTCCTCCCCATGCAGTTATACTAAAAATAATAATACTCTTTATGCAAGCTTGATGAAAAAGTCTTATTAGAGTGTTATCAATTTGAAACTTATAAAACTCCCTCTTAAAATACATTCTTTTGTTCACGTATTTTAAAACTTTATTTGATTATTTTTGCCATTCTAACTTCTCGTAAAAAATTATGCCAAGACATTTATATTCATTAACTTTCTCAACTATCTTTTATAACAATATCATTATGGATGTACTTTGTCTTCCTAAAATCAAAATCATTTCTTTTGTTCTTTTCCTATCATTTTAATTAAAGAATTAAATAAAAGAACCAAAAGTAGAAGAATTAAATAAACCAGTAGTAAAACAGATATACCAACCCAGATTAAAAAATTATCAGTAAAAGGCAGATGGATCTAAATGATAGCACAATAGATGTATAATGAAACACTGTTTAGTTGTTTGCAGAGGTCTGTGGTAGGAAACAAATTAAAGGAGATAGGAAAAGAACAGGTAGAATGAGATTGTCAAGACTAAGATCAAAGAAAAAGAAGGATGCCTGGAATAAATACTTGTAAACAAAGAGCCCAGAGGATAGGATAGATTACATGAGTAAAAGAACTATCTCCAAAGAGGAAGTGAGGAAAGTAAAACAGGAACAGAGGGAAGAGTTTGGACAAAGACTTCAAGAAAGCTATCAAGAAAATCAAAAGCTGTTCTGGGAGCAATGAAGAGCATGAGAAAGACCAAAACATGCCCGATACGACAAATTAAGAACGCCTTAAGGAGAAATAATGAAAGGATGACAGTGAAATCATGGAAATGTGGAGAAAGTATTTTCAACAATTACATAATCCCTCCAAATAAACAAGGACAGATCAATTAGTAAGAGTAACAAGTAATCAAGATGAGACAGCTTGAAGATGTAGATATCTAAATGGAAGAACTCCAAACAGCTATAAGAAAAATGAAATTAGGAAAGGCCCCAGGAGCAGATCAAATTTATCCAAAAATTATTAAAAACCAAAGGAGAAAGGCAGACAAACTACTACATGCAATATGTCAACAAGCATTTAAGTCAAAACAGGTGCCAGATGACTGGAGTAAGGGAACGGTAGTACCAATACACAAGAAAGGATCAACTATGGAATGCTCAAACTATAGAGGGATATCACTACTTAGCGTACCAGGAAAAGTGTATGCCAGGATTCTGGAAATGAGACTAAGGAAAAGAGAAGAGGATCAGATTGAAGAACATCAGAGTGGATTTAGACCAGGAAGAAGTGTACAAGACCACATATTTACAATTAGACAAATAATAGAAACAATTTCTTGAGAGAAACATTGACTTGCACCTGTGTTTTATTGACTTAGAACAAGGCATTTGACACTGTGAGGAGGGACGAACTATGGCATTCCTTAAAAGAACACAATGTAGAGAAAAATTTAATAAGAGCCATTAAAAGTTTTTACAATAAACCAACATGTGCAGTGAGAGCAGCTGGAAACGTATCTGAAGAATTTGATGTAGATATAGGAGTAAGACAGGGTTGTTTTTAAGTCCTCTTTTGTTTATCACATTTATGGATTTAATCACAAAGGCATCCTCAAAAATGAAGAAAATGAATGTAGGTATGCAGAAGCTCAAACCAGTAAATGTATCAATGCTTTCATTTGCTGATAATTTAGTTCTGTTTGGAAAATCAGAAAGTGACCTTCAGTCGAAAATCAACATGAGGAATAATGAATTAAATAAAAGAGGAATGAGAGTAAATGCAAAGAAAACCAAAACAATGCTAGTAACTAGGGAAGCTAAAACACAAAATCTTAAATTGGGCAGGGAGAATTTAGAACAAGTTCAAAGCTACAATTACTTAGGAGTAATGATTAACTCAGAGGAAAACTAAGAGAAGAAATCAGCCAGAGAATCCAAAAGGCAAGTGCAATATATAACCATCTAGGAAAGGCATTTGTAGGTAAGCAAGAATTGTCAACAAAGACCAAAAATGGCAGTATACAACACAGTTTATTGTCCTACTCTCCTCTATGGCAGTGAAACCTGGACCCTAGACAGTAGGGAATACAGTAGAGCATAGGCAGTTGAAATGAAATGTCTAAGAACAGTAGTAAGGAAAATTAAGAGGATAAAATCAGAAACACAACAATAAGAGATCAAACCAAAACAGATGACAAAAACTAAGATATAAATAAGTCAACTGAGATGGTTTGGGCATGTAAACAGAATGAATGACAATAGAATAGCTCAATCAGTATACAGTGCTAAAGCCCAAGGTAAAAAACCAAAAGGCAGACTCAGAAGAAAGTGGAAAGAAGATATAAAGAGGCATTAAAGCAAAGAAATGTAACTTTTCTGGAAGGAAACAGAAATGTCAGGACAGGGCAGTCTGGAGAAAGACCACTTTGGGCATCTAAACCCATAGGTAGAATGGGAACTGATAAAGAAAGAAAGAAAGAAAGCATATTCATCATACCCAAACAGGTACAATGGTCACCGATTTTAATCAGGGCCTGTGAACAATGGATGAAACAATAATTTTTATTGGTCAGTTACTTTATGAATGTGGCTTCAAATTGGTTTAGGAGATGACCACTGGGCTAGATACTTTGAGGTCATGTTTTGAAGTCCTAGGCCCCGCAAGGATGTTGTGTCCTCTATGTGCGAATCTGTAGAAAATTATAATGAGTTCCCTTCCATCAATGTGCATATATGTAATATTCTTTAATTCTTTTTTCCATCTTATACAGATGTCATTTTACTCTCAGTTCTGAACTAAGTTTTTCCTAAAGAAAAAATGACGGCTATGAAGGGAACCTTGAAAGAACAATTGAAGGGGAGACTGGTAATTGTACAAACATGATAGTTAACTTTAAGAACATGTCTCACGAAGGATAATGACATTAGATAACATCAAAGCCCTGTAGAAAAAAAGATGAGACAAATACAAGGGAAATCTCAGAAAAATTCTTGAGTCACTATGGGGATTGAACCTGCGATCTCTGTGTCAGCACCTATCGCCTCACCATGGAAGGCGGAGGTAGTTAGCGTCTAACTGTTTGTCTTCAAGATATCAATATGTTATTTGTAAAATTGAAAATAACTCCAAACCTGAATAGCAATATCTATGCCTGCTTTATAATTTCTTGTAATGGAAAAAGATTTGTTATTACAAAGCTTGAAGTATTTTTTCACTTTCACATGGTAAGCTTGAAGCTGATCAAATGTCATCCAAGTGAATGTTTTGAAATTTATAATACAATTATGTTGATATTTAGCCAATGAGTTCTTCGGTTTAGAGAGACACTCTTTAATCAGTACCACTTGGAACTTGACTGTCGTATATGAATGCAGTTTATTTGATTTAGAATATTCATGGTCATGTCTGTTCAGAAATTAGAAATGCTATTGTTTTTGGGCTTGTTAAATGAGTAACAAATTGCAACAAGGTTGTCATAAACTATATCTGAAGATCTTCTACGGTTTAGTATCACTTTTTGTTTTCTGTCTCTATTCAGCAATGTTCAGTATCATCTGCTCCATAGACTTTGCAAATCCTGAAATAGATCAGGCTTGTGTGAGTCACCTTGCTGACGGCTATGCTCAGCTTATCACTGCAAACATTTTGGACAATCAAATGCTGACAGCTATTGGTGCTGTTGATCTGTCCATTCGGTTGCTGGACAGTGTTTCAATGTAAGTCTCTTAATGCTGCCATTTTCATTTGAAAGGGCTTATAATCGCTTTTGTCTCTCAACCCAGTTTCACTGCAATCATGATAAACGTGTTTTCTCTCTCTCTCAATTTCACATTTGTATGTAATGTTGGTAAACTTACGCTCAATACAATGATTGACTACCCAGATGTTCACACTAGTAACAGATTTCAACATCTTCCATCGATTACAAGAATATCTCGACAGCTCTCCCTCTCTCATTTGCAAACAGCCGTCACAATTTTTCTCTCCGTTTCCAATAAAGGATAATCCTTTTCAGGAAAACTGGACCCTCTCTCTCGTCTGGAGGGGCAGAGATCTCTCCCTCCCTCTCTCCCTCCCTCTCCCTCCCTCTCTCTCCTCTCTCTCTCTGTCTCCCTCTCTCTGTCTGTCTCCCTCTCTCTCTCTCTCTCTCTATCTCTATCTCTCTCTATCTCTCTCTCTCTCTCTCTCTCTCTCTCTCTCTCTCTCTCTCTCTCTCTCTCTCTCTCCTCTCTCCTCTGTCCTGTCTCCTCTCTCCGTCTCTCTCTCTCCTGCCCTCCTCTGTCTCTCTCCTCTCTCTCTCCTTTCTCTGTCTCTCTATCTATCTCTTTCTTCTCTCTGTCTGTCTCCCCTTCCCTCTCTCTCTCTCTCTCTTCTTTCTCTCTGTCTCTGTCTCTCTCTCTATTTCTCTCGCTGTTCTCTCCTCTATCTCTCTATCTCTCTCTCTCTCTCTCTCTCTCCCTCTCTCTCTATCTCTCTCTCTGTCTCTCTCTCTCTCTATCTCTATCTCTCTCTATCTCCTCTCTCTCTCTCTCTCTCTCTCTCTCTGTCTCTCTGTCTGTCTCTCTCTGTCTCTCTCTGTCTCTCTCTCTCTCCCTATCTCTCTCTTTCTTTCTCTCTTTCTCCCATCTCTGCTCTCTCTCGCCCTGTCTCTCTCTCTCTCTCTCTCTCTCTCTCTCTCTCTCTCTCTCTCTCTCTCTCTCTCTCGCTCGCTCTCTCGCTCCTCCTCCCTCTCTCTCCCTCTCTCCCTCTCCCTCCCTCCTCCCTCTTTCTCCCTCCTCTCTCCCTCCTCTCCCTCCTCTCCCTCTCTCTCTCTCCCTCCCTCTCCCCTCTCCCTCCTCTCCCTCTCCCCTCTCTCCTCTCTCCCTCCCTCTCCCTCCCCCTCTCTCCCTCTCCCTCCCTCTCCTCCCTCCCTCCCTCCCTCTCTCTCTCTCTCTCTCACTCTCTCTCTCTCTCTCTCTCTCTCTCTCTCTCTCTCTCTCTCTCTCTCTCTCTCTCTCTCTCTCTCTCATCTCTCTCTCATCTCTCTCTCTCTCTCTCTCTCTCTCTCTCTCTATCTCTATCTATCTCTATCTATCTATCTATCTATCTATTTATCTATCTATCTCTATCTCTATCTCTATCTATCTATCTATCTATCTATCTATCTATCTATCTATCTATCTATCTATCTATCTATCTATCCTATCTATCTATCTAAGCAATAAAAATGTTTTGTTTCAATTTAAGATAGACAGGATATAGTTGTAATTGATAGGAACAGAAAAAAAGAAAGCAGAAATACCTATATGTTTGCATCAATTTCTTTCATGGGAAAAGGAATGCCATTTGTTTGGAGACTAACTGTACCAATGTAAGTTTGTGTCATGGCAGGAAAGCCTTTGTATTTGTGTGTTTTATTTCTTTTTGCTTTTTGTTTTTGTTTTTTAATAAGATATCTGGTTTTTTAGATGAACCTATGCTATAACATATAGATATATGATTTTATTTGTTTGTTTGTTTAGTTGGGTTTTTTTATATGTATAAAATACAAGCTATTTAAAGACAAATGTAATTCTTTGTCCTTTTGCTGGGAATTGTTATCGACAGTGGCAGTGAGATGAAAGCTGTGAAAATGGAGCCCAGTTGCCAAGGCAATGGCAACTCACACTGACATTGGGCTCTCCAGATGAATGTTGCTGTGAGTGGAAAGGGATCAATTCAGATAGCTAAATGAAATTAATTTTCTATGCTTTTATATTGGCTGATAGGTACAAATAAAAGGAGTTTGAGAAACTTTACTGTCGTACAAAGTTAGGCAAATTAAGAAAATAGAGTTTTTGCAATATTAAGACAAAGCAACTTAACTTAGAGATTTGTTGCTAGATGACATATATAACAAAGATGAATAAACAAATTGAAAGAGATGAATTTAACAAATAAATAAATATATAGAAAAAAATAAAATTAAATTATCAGTGTGTTTACAAATACGTATGAGCCACAGGAGTGAAGTCAAATTTATTTAGATAGTCTGGGTTACTTTGCCAAGCATCTCTCTGTTGTTTACGTTATTTATCTTTTTTTGAATATTGCTAATATATCTAGATCTATAGTCATCTTCTTTGTCATACTACTATCGGACATATTCCTTTCTCACTGTTGTTTTTCTTCTGACATCACATTGTGTGATGCCGGAGGTATTACATAGATCTAGATTCTAAATATTTCTCGTGTGTTGTCTGACGAAGGTTTATACCCGAAATGTCACGTGTTTGTTCTGTCTTTATTGGTGGAGTTGTCACTTATTGTCATATTTCGCCAGTGTGTTTACAAGTGTATAAACTGTACCTGTTATACGTCTTGATATTTGCTGTCTGAGGTAAAGTTTTATTGAAGCGAATTAATTCAATTCCATTACAATGGCATTGTTATATATTAGGTCTGAATTATGACAGAGCATGGTAATTTATTTAGCATTGAATTCTTCAGTGATGATTTTGTAAATAATAAACCATAATTTTCTAGCCACAGGAGATTGTCAAACGAATCATGGGCAAGACACTAGATTCAGACCTCGGGAGAAGTAAAGCATGTCTTAATCAAGGTGACCTCTTTTTTCCACGTCTTGAAGCCGACACTAGTGGCTGTTACACGACTGGACCAGGTGGTGTTATCACTGCTTTCATGGATGTTGCAAGGGAAGAAAGTTGTGCCGTGAGCAGCATCCTGATTGCTGTGTTGGAGCATGTGGCAAGGGACAGGCAATGAGAAAGAAGTATGAAATCTTAGATTTAAATTGATTCAATTTAGTCTTGTTTTATTTTATTTCCTGCTTTCTCAGTAAAGGTGGTGTAATGACATCATTGTATTGTGAGTTTGTATTAGCTGGCAGCTGGTTTAAACAGTGGCTGGCTTAGGTGTTTATCAAAACGTTGTACTCTTATGAAAAGGTACCTCACTCTGATAAGCTCATTTGGCTTAGGTGTGAATGAGATCTTGTCAAGTGTTAGTGAAAGCACCTGTTAACAGACTGCTGTTTTACTCTTTCAGGGGTAGTTGAAAAGGACTTTGAATGAAATCTCACCTGCTGGGGATAATTGATGTACTGTCAGTGAGCCTGAGCTTGTGTAGGGATACAGACTATAGATCCATCTTTATCCTTTTTATTTACGTATATTTCTCACAGCACTTAGTTTGTAATGGCATATTAACTATCCTTGCTTTAAAAAATTTTTTACAAGTTAAAATACGACATAATATTTCATTAAAGACACTCTTATAAGATGTCAATTATTTTAAAATGTGTATAATATGTTTGATACTTGAACACAATAAGTTGTTTTAAGCTGTAGTTGCCAATATCTTTGAATTAGAAATTAATTTTAGAAGCTGTGTTTGTGTGTGTATGTGAGGTCTCTGTCATGATTTATCTTTCTCTGTTGTAGTTTTGACGCAGGTTAATGGAAAAGACAAGTCAACCGTAGGATCCAAGGGATCCGAGAAAGGGTGAAATAATTTAAAAGATAAAGTGTTGTTCATTACAATGATTACGTTCCATCTTTCTCTCAGAGAGGGAACCAGTCTTGTAACTTCATCTCAATGGAAAAAAACTTGAAAGCTCAGGAGTAAACAGGGCACCAGTGAGACACAGAGCCTGGTACTGATGGTCCTCACCAAGATATTACTCATTGATAGCCAGGTAGGGCATAGTTTATATTGCTATGTTGTGAGGGTTGTGCTTAAAGTAAGCAAAGTTCCTTCAATCTTCTTTTTAGGGGGGTTTAACTTCTTTTTTCTAATATGCATGGAAAATGCATACTTATCATCGAAATACTGCTCGTCATCGAAATACATACTCATCATCATCGAAGTGCATACTTGTAATCGAAATGCATACTTGTCATGGAAATGCATACTTGTCATGGAAATGCATACTTGTCATGGAAATGCATATTTGCCATTGAAATCCATACTTGTCATAAGAAATTCATACTTGTCATGGAAATGCATACTTGTCATGAAATCATACTTATCATGGAAATGCATACTTGTAATCGAAATGCATACTTGTAATTAAAATGCATACTTGTAATCGAAATACATACTAGTCATCGAAATACATACTTGTAATCGTAATGCATACTTGTAATTGAAATGCATACTTATCATGGAAATGCATACTTGTCATCAAAATGCATACTTGTAATCGAAATACATATTTGTAATCGAAATGCAAACTTGTAAATAGAAATACATACTTGTCATGGAAATGCATACTTGTCATCAAAAGGCATACTTGTCATCGAATTGCATACTTGTCAAGGAAATGCATACTTGTTGCGGAAATGTATACTTGTCATGGAAATGTATACTTGTCATGGAAATGCATACTTGTCATGGAAATGCATACTTGTCATGGAAATGCATATTTGTCTGTGGAAATGCATACTTGTCATGGAAATGAATACTTTTCATCAGTGCCTATTTGTAATCGAAATGCATACTTCTAATCAAAATGCATACTTGTAATCGAAATACATACTAGTCATCGAAATACATACTTGTAATCGTAATGCATACTTGTAATTGAAATACATACTTATCATGGAAATGCATACTTGTCATCAAAATGCATACTTGTAATCGAAATACATATTTGTAACCGAAATGCAAGCTTGTAATCGAAATGCATACTTGTCATGGAAATGCATACTTGTCATCGAAATGCATGCTTGTCATCGAAATGCATACTTGTCAGGGAATGCATACTTGTCATGTAAATGCATACTTGTCATGGAAATGCATACTTGTAACTGAAATGCATTCTTGTAACTGAAATGCATACTTTTAACTGAAATGCATACTTGTAACTAAAATGCATACTTGTAACTAAAATGCATACTTGTAACTGAAATGCCTACTTGTCATGGAAATGCATACTTGTAACTGAAATGCATACTTGTAACTGAAATGCATAATTTTAACTGAAATGCATACTCATAACTGAAATGTATATTTGTAACTAAAATGCATACTTGTAACTAAAATGCATACTTGTAACTGAAATGCATACTTGTCATGGAAATGCAAACTTGTAACTGAAATGCATACTTGTAACTGAAATGCATACTTGTAACTAAAATGCATACTTGTAATAGAAATGCATTCTTGTAATTGAAATGCATACTTGTAACTGAAATGCATACTTGTAACTGAAATGCATACTTGTCATGTAAATGTATACTTGTAACTGAAATGCATACTTGTCATCAAAATGTATAATTATCATGGAAATACATAATTGTCATGGAAATGCATACTTGTCATGGAAACGCATACTTGTCGAAATGCATGCTTGTTGTCGAAATGCATACTTTCGTCAAAATGCATACTTGTCATGGAAAAGCATGCTTGTCATCGAAATGCATACTTGTCATGGAAATGTATTCTTGTAACTGAAATGCATACTTGTCATCGAAATGCATAATTGTCATGGAAATGCATAATTGTCATGGAAATGCATACTTGTCATGGAAAAGCATGCTTGTCATGCAAATGCATATTTGTCGTCGAAATACACACATGTCATGGAAATGCATACTTGTAATCAAAATGCATACTTGTCATGGAAATGCATACTTGTCATAAAAATTATTATTTGGCATTGAAATGCATACTTGTTATAGAAATGCATACTTATCATAGAAATGCATACTTCTCTTAGAAATGCATACTTCTCATAGAAATGCATACTTGTCATGGAAATGCATACTTGTCATGGAAATGCATACTTGTCATGGAAATGCATACTTGTCATGGAAATACGTACTTCTCATAGAAATACATACTTGTCATCGAAATACATACTTGTCATGGAAATACATACTTGTCATGGAAATACATACTTGTCATGTAAATGCATACTTGTCATGGAAATACATACTTGTCATGGAAATGCATACCTGTCATCGAAATACATACTTGTCATCGAAATATATACTTGTCATCGAAATACATACTTGTCATCGAAATGCATACTTGTCGTGGAAATACGTACTTGTCATGGATATACATACTTGTCATGGAAATACAAACTTGTCATGGAAATACATATTTGTCATCGAAATACATACTTGTCATTGAAATACATACTTATCATGCAAATACATACTTGTCATGGAAATACATACTTGTCATGGAAACACATACTTGTCATCGAAATGCATACTTGTCATGGAAATACATACTTGCCATCGAAATACATACTTATCATCGAAATACATACTTGTCATGCAAGTTCATACTTGAAGTCGCATACTTGAAGTCGAAATGCATACTTGTCATACAAATGCATACTTGAAGTCGAAATGCATACTTGTCATGCAAATGCATACTTGAAGCCGAAATGCATACTTGTCATGCAAATGCATACTTGTAATCGAAATACATACTTGTCGTCGAAGTACATACTTGTCATCAAATACATACTTGTCATCAAAATGCATTCTTGTCATGGAAATGCATACTTATCATGGAAATGCATACTTGTCATCGAAATGCATACTTGTCATGGAAATGCATACTTGTCGTAGAAATGCATACTTGTCATGGAAATGCATACTTGTCATGGAAATGCATACTTGTCATGGAAATGCATACATGTCATGGAAATGCATACTTGTCATGGAAATGCATACTTGTCATGGAAATGCATACTTGTCATGGAAATGCATACTTGTCATGGAAATGCATACTTGTCATGGAAATGCATACTTGTCGTAGAAATGCATACTTGTCATGGAAATGCATACTTGTCATCGAAGTGCATACTTGTCGTCGAAATGCATACATGTCATGGAAATGCATACTTGTAATCGAAATGCATACTTGTCATTGAAATACATACTTGTAATCGAAATGCTTACTTGTTATTGAAATGTATACTTATAATCGAAGTGAATACGTGTCATAGCAATGCATACTTGTAATCGTAATGCATACTTGTTGTCGAAGTGCATACTTGTCATGGAAATGCATACTTGTAATCAAAATGCATATTTGTAATCAAAATATGCATTGTTGTAATCGAAATGCTTACTTGTCATCGAAATGCATAGTTGTCATCGAAATGCATACTTGTCATGGAAATACATACTTGTAATCGAAATGCATACTTGTAATTGAACTGCATACTTTTCATCAAAATGCATACTTGTAATTGAAATGCATGCTTATTGAAATGCATACTTGTCATCAAAATGCATACTTGTCATCGAAATGCATACTTGTCATCAAAATGCATATTTGTCATCAAAAGGCACACTTGTAATCGAAATGCATACTTGTCATTGAAATGCATACTTGTTATTGAAATGCACACTTGTCATCGAAATCTATACTTGTAATTGAAATGTATACTTCTCATCGAAATGCATACTTTTTATCGAAATGCATACTTGTTATCGAAATGCATACTTGTAATCGTAATGCATACTTCTCATCGAAATGCATACTTGTAATTGAAATGCATTTTTGTCATTGAAATGCATACTTGTAATTGAAATGCATACTTGTCATCGAAATGCACACTTGTAATCGAAGTGCATACTTGTCATCGAAACGTATACTTATAATCGAAATGCATACTTGTAATCAAAATACATACTTGTAACTGAAATGCATACTTGTAATCGAAATGCATACTTGTAATTGAAATGCATATTTGTAATCGTAACGCATACTTGTAATCGTAATGCATACTTGTCATCGAAATGCATACTTGTTATCGAAATGCATACTTGTAATCGAAATGCATACTTGTAATCAAAATGCATACTTGTATAATCGAAATGCATACTTGTAATTGAAATGCATACTTGTAATCGAAAAGCGTATTTGTAATTGAAATCAGACCTGCCTAGTACTATGAAATTTTCTTAGTACTACGAAAATTACGCCTCGACTATGGAACTACGAATTTGTCTCAGTTTACTACGAATTTATCGAAAAAGGGTTTTGCCGCGATCGCTGTATTGAAATAGGCGAGAAAATGATTTGACGACGAATGGTTCACATGACCAAGTCCATTTAATTGCGGTTCGATTACGGATACTCGAAGTTGATGGAATCATAGTGCGATAGAAAGAGAAAGAGAAAAAATTACTGAATTAAAACGACGATACCGAATAACGAAGAGCACATAATTCAGTGTGATAGGCAGTAAAATATTTATGCGAATACGATTCAAACGCTTCACGGTTGTCTTAGTCCTTTCAGTCATTGTCATTGTTCGTGATTAGACGTGATTGTTATCTTAGCAGCTCCATTCATCAGTCACTATTTACAAATTTTCCGAAGATCATGAAATTTGATTGTGCATCGAGATATAGATTTATCATTTCAGTTTTGAATTTCTATAGTGAAGTGTTCCTTGTAAAGAAGACATTTTCAACATCTTGTGTGTCATAAACGGTGAATATTACAGTTAATTTTTAGTGTTTGGTTGACTACTAATTTCCCCCCCCAAAAAAAAAATAATTTTTGTCTTTCCTACTACTAATTTTTCAAATTCCAACTAGGCAGGTCTGCAAAATGCATACTTGTCATCGAAATGCATACATGTCATCGAATTGCATACTTGTCATCGAAATGCATACATGTCATCGAATTGCATACTTGTCATCGAAATGCATACTTATCATCGAATTGCATACTTGTCGTCGAAATGCATATTTGTTTCAACTAATGAGAGCTGGTTATCATAATGAAAAGAATGCTGTTAGTGTTTATGAATAAACTCAAAGCTTATAGAGAGGTCAAATGTTTAAATATGACTAGTGCATGAGAAAATTGTTAATTTCTATAATTGTTAGGCTCTTTTATGAAAAAAAAATTGTTAGACAAAAACAGTCCATTTGTTGTGCCTTTTCTCAAATATTCTATGGTTGCGGACAGTTCGTGGGAGCTACTGGCAGGTTGTAGTTCTTGTCTTTCACTCTTTCACTTATCTTTCATCTTGCTGTTTCTTCTTAATTCACTTTAAGATCACTGTAAATTTCAGTGAAACAAACATTCAGAAGTCATCATATAAATGTGGTTAAGAATACAAAAGAAAAAAAATTAGACAGGAATGAATTGTAATGCTGACCCTAAAGTTATTTTTTAAATATCACTTATTGATTAATGGTTCCCATATAATCTATCTATTTCTTTCACCACCTCAGATTGCAAGAGATGAGAAACATGCATCATTTGAAGCAGTGTTTGACATGTATCTGACTATACTCGTTGATTCAAGAACATCTCTAGGATTCAAGGTATTTATCTCATGATTCATATAGATGATTAGAAACTCCAGCGGATTTATCAAATAAAAACTATAGATGAATTATGTCTTGTAAGGTTCTATCAGAAGTAAATTCATATAACTACTCACATTTTATCTAGCTTTCTCAATGTTAAGGCCATATGGTTTGGTGTTATGCTTGATATTGTTTATGTCATTTATATGATAATTAATTATTTCATTATCATTAATATTTTTTGTAACAATTTTATAATGATCAAATTGCTTTGCACTTACTCTAATTTGATTTTGGTTTTTTTCCCTCCTCAGACAAAAGCTCTTGATCTTCTTCCTTTCTTTGCAACAGTATCAAAAACTCATGAAGGTCGCTTAAAGTAAGGCTTTAAAGTTTTGTAAAAAATAGTTGTAAAAGAATTTTAATTAAATTTTTGCTCTTCCATTTTAAACGTCAAAAATTGTTTTCCATTTGATCAAGCTGATCAGTGCACAAATTAAAAGCAAAAGATTTCATAAAATTTTGTCTGAGAGATAGCTTTCTGCTTGTAAAGGGTGCGGTGGGGGATGAGGGGTAGTTATTATCAGAGGATTTAAAGTAGATTTAGGAAGATGTCCGTTAAAATAGAATGAAAAACAAACTTGAGCTTCACCTTTCAATGGAAACAATGAATAAACAAGCATAGGAAAACTTCACTGAATTCAAACATACAATTGTCATTTCAGATCCACGTTGAATAGATTTGTGGCTGACCATTTTCCTTTGCAAAGTTCAGAGTTTGCTGTTGGCACGCCGAAGCACAGTGATTATATTACAGCTATCAAGAAGGTTACCCTATGATATACTTTTACATCTAGATGTTATGTGATTTTTGCTTTTCAGTATATCTTTTAATATTTCCTTCTCAATTATTTACCTATGAGGTATCAGATCCTTTCTTTCGTTGTTGTCAATATTATGACAGTAAAAATATTCTTGCAGCAAAAGTAATTAATATATTTTGCTATACAACGTGTGTTAATTTACTTGTTGTCACAGTCAAAAACTGCTTTTTACAATCTGATGAATAGGATCAAAAGGAAAATGTGAGGTTTTAATGAATGCATTCAGGAACTGACCTGTAAGATGAATGAGGAGCTTGAGATGTGATGTTGACTAAGTGCATCGCATAGTTAAATTCCTTCAAGGTTATTACAGCTCCTGGAGTTTTATCCAGTTTCTATAGTGCATGTAAGAACAGGTGATGATAATACATCACCTCCTGAACAGGATATAAGTTAATCTTAGGTTTTATTTTTATTTTCTGATTTTTTCTTTGCAGTTGCTGGTTGCCATGGAGATGTCTGGAAGCTCAATACTCTTAGAACTGGTGATCAGTATATTGTGCAGGAGGCCCGACACATTTATGAAAATGAAATTCAAGAAAGCATTTCTAACTTCATTCTAAGGTAAAACAATACAATCGAGACAAGTAGGAAAAAACCCTCAGAAAAACATAAAAGTATATGCCCATTCTGTCATCCTTTAAAAAAAAGAAGTTTTAAGATGGATTAGCTTATGCACTGTTAAAAAAGATAGAGGAAGTGCGATGAATGTTTATTTTTAATATACACCTTACTTTTGTCTTTTTAATTCCTTACACATTTTTCCGAATTATTTAATTGATTTCATTCAATGTTTCATAGGAGGCATACTTTTCAAACTTGCTCATACATGTAGCTTAGATTCAATTGCTTACAGCACATATATCTGCGTATGTAGCATTTGACAACTTTGTGAATATGACCATAAAAAACATGAATGAAGCTGTGGATAGAGCAATGAAGGTTTTTAGTCCTTTTTATTGGTAAAATTTGAATGCTATATTATGGAGACTACAGGGAAAGTTATGTTTAGGTTGTTTGGAAAAGAATGTGCTCCCCCGTAATAATTGCTTCACATATGCCGTCAGTGACAATATGTTATATGTTTAATGCTTAGACCATTAGAAAAATGAGCATAAAGAAAGCTGTAATATTTTTGTTGACTCAGGCTGCCAGCTCATAATCAGAAACCTGCTATGGATGTGTCATACTCCATCTTTGCCAAGGAAGAGGGATTTCCTTCCTACATCCGAAGGGCAGCAATCGAGAAAGTTTGTCTGCCAATGCTACGTCTTGCTCGTTCAGCCTCTGTTATTGAATTTTTCTCTGACCACATTCACAAGCTTATCGATGTTCTTGATAGCAAATTGAAGGCAAGTCATTTTATTTGAAAAATATTGCACCTGCATAAATGAACTGAATGAAGCTTCTTTATTAAAATAGATAGCTCATTGTTTAATTTCAGCTTAATTTTTATTTGTTTTTATTAAAAGAGATTGCTAGCTCTTAGATTTAATACAATCACACTAGATTTACTACATTTGATTTGATTTGATTTTACCCACCTCCAGAACATTTTTCAACATGTTGGACATGAACACACGCTGCCCATTTGGTTGATAGGTGGATTCTATGCCTCTGAACCACCAAGGCTCCGCTCAGTTAATGCATATATTTCTTTGCTTGACATCTTTTCTTCACCGGACATTAATTATTCTCTTTAGACATTGTCCTAGGATAATAAAAATAGGGCTGATACCGGACTGGGTTATTTAGTATCTTAACTCATTGTATGGGATAATGGTTTGAAGACAATGAAAAACAATCAGATTTTTTTTCCCATGTCCAGTTTTGCTTGTGTATTAAGTTAAAAAGATGAATACTGCCAGCAAAAAAAGAATGGGTCTTAGGGGTGCTTCGTTATGGACTCTCTTCCACCTTTCTCGGTCATGAGCCAGGGTCTGAGTCTGGGCAAAGGTCTTCCCTGTCCATTCTGTGATGTCGTCTTCCCATCTCTTTCTCTGTCCATCTATAATTCACTACCCCAGATTAATACCGTTCTTACAAAGCCTAGACTTACTTTTGAGAAAACTCAGGTCAAAGGTTTCTTATTAACTCTTTCTGCCTGGAGTGATGACTCAGATGTCGATGCGATTTTCCCTATTCTGCGGGAAGAACGAGCCAATCGTTGATTCATTTTCCATTTTGAGTATTTTAAGAGCTGGTTATTGATGCCTAGGACCTCATTTTGTTAGGAGATAGCTTTGTGTTACTTTTTAGACCCTTTTGTTCCGGTCTTCTTTCGCTTGCCAAAGCACTTCCAACATTGGAACTTCACGAAAATACAGTGAAAGAGATGGCTGAGAGACCATCAAAGCAACGTCATTTGTTTGATGTAATACAGACTAGTGTCCTAATGGATGAAATAACACATGTCAGTGAGGTTGATAGTGGCGTCAGTGACTTGTATTAGGAGATGATAATCTAAATCAGTCAACAAGCAGTGATGAATCCACCGATCTAGCCATAGTGTTGATCCAGAGCTAGATTTAGATTAGATGTAGATCCAGACATTCCCTCTACCTCATCTGGTTTTATGACTTTAATAAGTTGATCTAGACCAAATCCTATGACTACGAGAACAGCTAGAGATAGATATAGTCTCAGAATTGAAAAGTACTGATGGATGAGACAAACACTCGTTTTACATTTCAACTCAACCGCAATGTTGGCGTGAATTCCCAAAAAGCTCTATTTTTACCTGCGCGTTGAAATTTTAAGATATTCATACAAGAAAGATTTATCAAGCAAATTCTCTCATGTTATATATAAATTGAAAAGCTAATTGGATGTACTCCATTATAATAACTATTTGGATAACATCAATCAACATTTTGAAGAGATCTGATGAGAATAAAACTGAAGCTAAAGGAATTTTTGTTTCATTTTTTTTTTTCGGACATTCCTTTTCTTCTACCCTCATCCTCTATAAGCATGCACATCACCTCAATCACTGTCTAATAGGAAATTTATTTTCCTTCAATATGATACCAAACATGTTGATATGTTGCTTATTTTAATATATTTATGGTCAGTTTTAGATGCTCAGGTAGAAATTTCACTGTTCCAAAAAATTAATTCTGGCAAAAACTGGGGGACACCGGATTTTTAATTCGGGTGGAAAGAGTTAAAGAATCAAAACCCTCATCCTTTTACTTGTAATTGAATCAACTTTTATAAGCCCTTGTGGTGGTCTGGAAGCAAGGTTTTGGCCTCCCAACCAAAAGGTCGTGCGTTCGTCACCGACAGATTAAAAACTTGTTTTGAGTTTTTTCAGTAAAACCATCCTCCTGATTACAGTAGTTAGATTGACACCTAGTCCTAATTGAGACGGACCATAAAAAAGAGATACCATGTGTAGATCATAACATTCTGTACATGTTAAAGATCCCTTGGCTGTTCACAGGGCATTCTGGGTAAATGTTTTAATTTTAAAAAAGTGTCAAAAGCCCCCAAGATCAGCTGTGGGTAAAATCAAATCAAATCAAATGAATCAAATCAAATCAAATCAAATCAAATCAAATCATACCATATCAAATCAAACGTCCTTGTGAGGAAAAATTGCTCTAACACATGGCTGAAACTTGTTAAGTCATTCCATCCAAAATTTCCAGTCAGAACCCTGTTATTAATCTGTGATCATGAGTTGTCTCTGGGTTGTATCCACCCCTCAAAACACATGGCTGATGGTGCACAAGGCAATTTAGCTCTGCCCTCTGTTTTTATCCTTTTCATGAAAGAGAACAATTAATTGCCATCAGCTCCACTTTAAAATATCATGTTGTGAGATGGAAGAAAGAATGTTACATTTTAACAACACATTAATGGTGCTTTTTTTCCATACGTTATCAGAGTAGTGAATCAGCTCTTGAGAATCAGTTGATCAACAAGTTGAGCTGTTTCCAACTCTTTGAAGTCATGTTCTCAAAACTCAGCAAAGACGAGGTCAACTCTAAGGCGTCAGCAGTTAACCAAAAGTTTTGTCACGGAAAAGTGGAGACTGGCAAAGAGGTGACCATGCGCATCACAAAGTAAGAACTTGAAGGTTTTCAGAAGAAAATGTTCTCGTGTTGACGTAAACCTTTTTATTGTTATGATTATGGATAGGCTCCTAAAAAAATATTTACATTTTACTCTATGTGTGGGTTTGGGTGGCTTTTTTCCTTCTTTTTTTCCCATGATGGCATGAATATATCAGGAGCACTGGTTATCTATTTATAGATCTGCTCAAGAAGCCAAGAGTGAGGACATGAGGGGAGAAACCATATTGTTGGGATTAAGAAGGCAATACCACTGCCATGCATACAATTTGCTCATTGCTATCATTTCCTGTGTCCAAACTGAGCTCAAATTCTACAAGGGTTTCTTGTTTCAAGACAATACTGCCAAGGTATGTGATGCTCAGTGCGTAAGTAAAGTTCCTTCAAGGCCATTTCAGCCCATAGAGCCAAAACTTATCCTAGTTTCCATAGCATGAAGCGGAACGGGTGATAATAATCAGGCTAGATTGCCATCAATTTCATCCTTTGATTCTCTGTAGAAAGTGCCCATGTGCCATGTTTTGTGTAAGGACACTGTGTTCTTTTTTATGTATTGTAATGTCAACAGGAAAGAAAGATATGAATAGAAGAATGGGAGAATAAAGATGTTATAGTGTAACACCAATGAGGGAGGGAGGGAGGAGTGGTGAGTGAGTGAGTGAGTGAGAGAGAGAGAGAGAGAGAGAGATAGAATAAGAGAGGGAGACACACACACACACACACACATTGTTCATTTGATATCAAGTGCCCATGTGGCAGTCATTTGTGTAAGGACACTGTGTGAAAATGCAACATTTTTTGATTCTTGCCGAATTCTTGTTTTTCAGTGAATATTTTGGGATTTTTGAATAAAGATTTTTCTCAATGAAGATCGGAAAATGTCAAGTTTCAGTGTGAGAGTTTTGACATGTAATCAAGTGGATACCATTTCATTTTTGAAATGCAGATACGGCATTCTTTAAAATTTTAATTTCTTTTTTTCTCTTGTTTTTCAGTGTATTTTTATTTTGCTGACATGGGTAGATTAATTAGGGCACAAAAGATCGGAAAATGTCAAAAAATGAATTTGTGAAAGTTTTGACATGTACACCATTTCATTTGATTACGGCAATATGTGAGCATGGTAAAACTTGAAACAAACAAGTAATTTTTCTCATATGCTAATGTGGCAGACTCATTTTAAAACCTGTTTTATCATTTTCATAAATCTCGTCAGGGACAATTTCTCATCGATAACATCATAGACAAGGAAAAGGTGTATGAATTTCAGAGTGAATTTCAGGTAAGTCTGTTCAATCACTTTTTTATAACATGACCATGACCCAGGGCTGCTGGCCAAGCTGCTGGTAAGTCCTGCTTCTTTCCTTTCACTCTTTTCTCTTAATTCACCTTGAGGTCACTGTATATGGTGGACAGGGTAAATGTCAATGGATAGAGTCACAATTTTGATGAAATATAGATATGTCTTTTTACTGTTATTTACTTTTCTAGAAAGAATGTAGTATTACAGTAGTCGCTGGATAAACGCACCCCTTTTAGGCGCTGAGAAAAGCGTGCGTTTATGCTGACCGTGCGTTTATGCAAAATCACTGAGAGATAACTCATTAAAGGCAAAAGATGTCAGGGATTATCATTGATTATGCCCCTTTATTATCGCACACTGTGTGTAAATGTAATACCGATTGCTTGTTCACTATCGTGTTGTTTTTTTTGAGGTTTTGTTGTTGTTTTTCTTTGTTGTTTCTTTTATTTGCCATCTCGCAAAGCAGATCAGATGTCATACAAATTTTTGGAAGACAATGCTTTGGTTCAACTCAGCTTCGTAAAAGAAGTGACAGCGCAAAGGTAGATCTAGATCTATCAATAATGATCATGCTCAAAACAAACCCTCGAACTACACGTACACTCGACCTTGAGAGCCAATCGCCCATGGTCTGTGAACATTAAGCCCCACCCTCACACCCTTACTCTCTTTCAGTGAGTGTTTGCATCACCTGTCGCCGATCGTAGTCTATTCAATCCCATTGCATGCTCACTGCCACAGTCAATCATATTGTATTCTGGGTCGTTTGATAAATTTGCGATCCACAGAATAATGTCTGGACAGCCAGCCTTTGACTTTGATTATCCAGAAATCACAGAGACTAAGACACCAGGAGGAGCGGGATAGACAGTGAAGACCAGACAGGACATAAGACTGTCTGACACCTTCGTCTGGGTAGTGCTTGGACAGACAACAAAGCTAGACATGGAAGAAGACTGACATGTTTGCCCTAGTCCTATTATTATTCACTACAGTGTGCCATCTGTTCTCATGCTATTGTTATTTCTGACAAAAACTCAACAAAAGACTCGTTTTAAAGGGGGGGATAGGTGAGTTTGGGACCAAAAGGTTGATTTTCTGTTCTTTGCATAGTCGGGTAGAACGATCATTTATCTACAAGTTCATGGTAGAAAAATGTCCATATGACGTATAATTTTTTTTGTACAAAATATTTCATGGGCGAGGGTAGGTTAAAACAACCAAAATTTTGACGTAAATTACCTTAACACTGACTGAGAAGAGGACAGTAAAAACCTGTATATATTTGCGGTTAATCCCCAAATATGACAACACTGAGGTGGCTTGGTTTCTACAGACACCGCTAGTCGCTTCTGTCCATCGCTGTGTGATGTAAAAGGTGTTGCGTGTCAGTGTGTGTGTGTAAAGCATAGGATATAGAGGAAAAAAACAAAAAACTGGTCATTTTGACATCTGTTTTCACAACAGTGAACATCTTAACTTAAATTTATAATCCTCTTTACATTAGTAACAATGCCAGAGACTGTTGAAAGAGTAAGGGGCTGCTACAACAAGGAAAACCCGTCTGAAGCATTTGTTTTGTGTTATTTTCTTTTGATTTTTTTACTTTCATTTTTCTCGAAATGTATTTTTTTCAGACCATTTACCGAACGATTTATATTATATTTGACACACAGGTTCCTCTTGTCAATATTAATAGAAGGATGTCGTTTTTTTAAAAATATATTGTTAACTTTCAGAAAAAAAAATTTTGTAATAAAAATGCCGTTTTTTGTACATTCACAATATATAGTATTTTCAAAAATTCATTAAAAAAAACTGTCCAAAATATAAAAAAACCCGACGTCACTCTTTAGATATTGAATGGAAAAGATGATCTGCACGGATTTTGAGTGATTTTATTCACAAACGCTTTCATGACATAGAATGACTGCATTTTGACAGGTACTCATGTACATACTAAAAGCAAAAACCTAAACTTAAAAGCAAAAAATTCACTTCAGGAGGAGGCCTCTAATGGATGGGTATGAAGTTGTATTACAGAGAAAAGCATACCTTTATGCGTGTCGACTGTGTTTTTACACACTGATTATATAGTATATATTATTTGGTCAACAGAGTAAGGCGTGTGTTTATGCAGAATATGCTTTTTCTTGAAGTGTTTGTTTATCCAGCGACTACTATACCGGTTGCAGATAAGATTTGCTTTCAGGTATAATTCAAAGCTAAAGTTAAATAAACTTGAAACGGTATATTTTTCTATGTTTAGATAATTATCTGAAATCTACCTAAATAGGCAGGTATATCATGTGAAGCAAGTTTTTATATACCGATTTTTAAATTTTATTTGGTAGTTTGATGATTATCATATTATTGTTTCTAAGTTGAATTTAAAGCCTAGTTTTCTTTAAGATAAAGATGAACATGGCTTATTTTAAAGAAAAGTGGCCTTTTATCTTTTAGGAAGTTTCATTTTAAGCGTCATTGGGATCGTTATAACTTGATCGTAGTGAATGAATGGAGGTCAGGGCATTTAGCCTACTTGAGTTCATAATTTCACTTATAATAGTTAGATTTCTCTTTTCATTTTTGAAACTCCATGAATTCTTTGTGGCATATAGTCACCTTTAGAGCACCGTCAGAAGTTTGTTGCCATGCGGAAAGAAGCAAAGGAACAAAAAGACAGGGATGAAGGCAATGGTTCTTCTCCCTCTTCATCGTTGCACTTGGCATCCCAGTACCTGGCAGGCAGTAGTCTCAGCGATGATTTGAGTCAGTACGACTTTAACCAGCATGTATCTGGGCAGGTAATTACAATATTAACATATGAAGGGTTCTATTAAAAAATGCGATATAGACCAACATTTTGAAAAAAATAGTTAATGCTCCTGTGATATTTCATTTTGAAATCCATTCTGATTAACAGTTTAATTTTTTCACAAAACGCTATTTATCTTGTTCATTTCAGCTTTACAATTCGACGTTCCGTTTCAAAACGCGATATACACAAATGATCATTTTTCACAAAACTCAATATATGTATTCTCAGCCAATCAAAATCTATAGCACATTTTGAAACAGTTCTGTAGAAGAGACGTGATGTCACCAGAATAAAGAAAAAAAAAAAGTAAATTTTAGTCATAATATGCTAATCTTCAACAAATAAAAATAATGACCCTAATTTTCTTCCAACAAACCGTTGAATGACTTCAAGAAAAAGGAAAAGTCAGAGTAGGTTTCAAAACAAAATCTTTTCCCCCTTTATTTACCACCACCCCAAAAGTATGAGGTATAGTATAGTCAATCAGCCGTTCCCATCCAACCATGCATACACACATCTGTATACACACATGCGCGCGTACACACGCACACACATTGGTCTAATTTACATATGTGTAAATAGATGTTTTCAGTTCATTGAGTGAAGGGAACACTGGTTAAAATATTTTATATATATTTATATATATATCTTTCAGAGCTATTCTTTTGGTTCAGGCACCAAGAAACAAACGAAAAGACAGCCTTCAAATGATCCGGAGGTGAGTCATTTCATTATCATTGTATCTTGTGAGTCATTTCATTATCATTGTATCTTGTGAGTCATTTCATTATCATTGTATCTTATGAGCCATTTCATTATCATTGTATCTTATAAGCCATTTCATTATCATTGTATCTTGTGAGCCATTTCATTATCATTGTATCTTGTGAGTCATTTCATTATCATTGTATCTTGTGAGTCATTTCATTATCATTGTATCTATGAGCCATTTCATTATCATTGTATCTTATGAGCCATTTCATTATCATTGTATCTTGTGAGCCATTTCATTATCATTGTATCTTGTGAGTCATTTCATTATCATTGTATCTTGTGAGCCATTTCATTATCATTCTATCTTGTAAGCCATTTCATTATCATTGTACCTTGTGAACCATTTCATTATCATTGTATCTTGTGAGCCACTTCATTATCATTGTATCTTGTGAGTCATTTCATTATCATTGTATCTTATGAGCCACTTCATTATCATTGTATCTTGTGAATCATTTCATTATCATTGTATCTTGTGAGCCATTTCATTATCATTGTATCTTGTGAGCCATTTCATTATCATTGTATCTTGTGAGCCATTTCATTATCATTGTATCTTGTGAGCCACTTCATTATCATTGCATCTTGTGAGCCATTTCATTATCATTGTATCTTGTGAGCCACTTCATTATCATTGTATCTTGTGAGCCATTTCATAATCATTGTATCTTGTGAGCCATTTCATTATCATTATATCTTGTGAGCCATTTCATTATTATTGTATCTTGTGAGCCATTTCATTATCATTGTATCTTGTGAGCCATTTCATAATCATTGTATCTTTTGAGCCATTTCATTATCATTGTATCTTGTGAGCCATTTCATAATAATTGTATCTTGTGAGCCATTTCATTATCATTATATCTTGTGAGCCATTTCATTATTATTGTATCTTGTGAGCCATTTCATTATCATTGTATCTTGTGAGCCATTTCATAATCATTGTATCTTGTGAGCCATTTCATTATCATTATATCTTGTGAGCCATTTCATTATCATTGTATCTTGTGAGCCATTTCATTATCATTGTATCTTATGAGTCATTTCATTATCATTGTATCTTGTGAGCCATTTCATTATCATTGTATCTTGTGAGCCATTTCATTATCATTGTATCTTGTGAGTCATTTCATTATCATTGTATCTTGTGAGTCATTTCATTATCATTGTATCTTGTGAGTCATTTCATTATCATTCTATCTTGTGAGCCATTTCATTATCATTGTATCTTGTGAGCCATTTCATTATCATTGTATCTTGTGAGCCATTTCATTATCATTGTATCTTGTGAGCCATTTCATTATCATTGTATCTTGTGAGCCATTTCATTATCATTGTATCTTGTGAGCCATTATCATTGTATCTTGTGAGCCATTTCATTATCATTGTATCTTGTGAGCCATTTCATTATCATTGTATCTTGTGAGCCATTTCATTATCATTGTATCTTGTGAGCCATTTCATTATCATTGTATCTTGTGAGCCATTTCATTATCATTATATCTTGTGAGCCATTTCATTATCATTGTATCTTGTGAGCCATTTCATTATCATTGTATCTTGTGAGCCATTTCATTATCATTGTATCTTGTGAGCCATTTCATTATCATTGTATCTTGTGAGCCATTTCATTATCATTGTATCTGTTTCAAAACTGCTTTTAGATGTGGAAGGAAATGTATCCAAGGCATGTCTTAAATTCTTTGAATTTTATATTTGCATCTATTTTATTTAATTTTAAATCACCTCCAATTGGACATTATTGTTAAAGAGAATTTTATCTCATCACTCTTTTATTTAATTGGACATTATTGTTAAAGAGAATTTTATCTCATCACTCTTTTATTTAATTGGACATTATTGTTAAAGAGAATTTTTATCTCATCACTCTTTTATTTAATTGGACATTATTGTTAAAGAGAATGTTAACACTCTTTTATTTAATTAGACCTTACTGTTAAAGAGAATGTTATCTCATCACTCTTTTGTTTAATTGGACAGAATGTTAACACTCTTTTATTTAATTGGACATTATTGTTAAAGAGAATATAAACACTCTTTTATTTAATTGGATATTATTGTTAAAGAGAATGTTAACACTCTTTTGTTTAATTGGCCATTATTGTTAAAGAGAATGTTAACACTCTTTTATTTAATTAGACATTATTATTAAAGAGAATGTTATCATCACTCTTTTATTTAATTGCACATTATTCTTAAACAGAATGCTATCATATTTTTCCCTTCAAGGAGGATGAAGCATCACAAACAGATAATTTTCTGGAGTTGGAGATGGATGCTTTGAATGAACATGAGTGTATGCCGTCTTTGGTAGCTGTGTTTCGACACATCATGTCAACTGGGATATCTCCACAGGTGCCCAAGGTATGCATTACAGTGGAGCCTTTTTTTTTTTTTTTTAAATGGATGTTGATCAGTTTTGAATTGATGTTGAAATTCCAAGGTGATTACTTCCTCATTTTTCTATTTAAGACTTTTACCATGTGGGCTGGTATAGGGGTTTGGGAAGGAATTGAGAAGTATGTCTGTACAGCCCATCAAAATTGTTCGGGCTATTTAAGATACATAACATTTGTTACCACACAATGATTCTGTGATATTTCATTTTCTCTCCAATCCACCTAGCATAAGGGAAAGGGTGATTTTATCATGGGGAGAGAAAATAATCACCTTAGGAAAAAGCCAAATAAATGTTTGTACACCCATTGCCAAGATTCAAACTTGTAGTCCTTAAGTTTATACGGTAAAGTATTATTGCCACCTGAGCTTCTTCATCTTGAGTGCTATGAAGATTTGATCTACAGCTTTCATGAGAAACAAGTCTGTTTACTTATACTATTAGAGTGTTGAATAACGATTTTTAAAAAGGCAAAAATAGTTTCCGATCTCGAGGCTCCAGAGATAAAACGTATGTGGACTTGTAGGGTTAATTTCTATTTTGCTTCTAGGCGAGCTGGGTGTAAAATAAGTGCCTTTCCCAAGGACACAGCATCTGGCCTGGCAAGACTAGGATTTGAATCCATGACTCTACGACCTCACGGTTTAAAGTTCAACTGTCAACCTCATGGTCAGCTACCACACATTGTTAAATATCTTAATTATTAGTTTGTCCAAGTAACCCTAGTAGTTTTGTGTTTTTCTTTTCAATTCTCCTCTCTTTATTCTGTTCGGTTTTATCTTCTTTGAGACTTTTTTTACCGTAAAGAGTCACTTACCTTGCAAATCTGCTTCATATTTGTTTCCAGGGAACTTCTCCAGCTGAAATGCCTGTGTGGATGTCATACTTCCATGAGAAGATGAAAAGCTCTACAACTC
>JAXRKP010000235.1:287500-292500 GCA_037039925.1 Doris montereyensis
TTCAGGTCATTATTCAATTCAGTGTACTGCATGTAGTTTTCTCTTATAGAGATCAATTTTTTATTTTTCATTTATGTGTGGCTGTAATTTTGAAATGACAAGGTATCTTAGAACATCTCTGTGGCACAAACATTAGATCTAGTTTATGTAGCGATGGATAAAATGTAGACTCTTGTATCAATTCCATTAGAGTCTTCTATTTCCAATCTAGCGTACCCCAGGTCTAAGCTATGATCTTTTGATACAGAGTGTTTTCAATGACAAATGCATGTTAGACCACCAGAAAAAATATAAAGAACACGGACGAAGATCTGTTCACATTTAGTTCAAGCAGTTTAAAAAAGAAAAGAACCCCCATAAAATTTGTATTATGTTATATTCTTTGTTAAGTTTCTTGGTCAATGCTAGTGAAGGTGCAACAGAAAATTGAGAGTTGAAACAAATTTACATCAGTTTAAGAAATACATTTAATTCTCTTGTGTGGAAAATTAATGACTAAGGAAAAGAAAGTTTAACTGATTTTCATTTTATGTGTATATATGCATTCAGCATTGTTTTTTGGTCTGACAAGATATCTGAACAGTTTTGCCAACCTGATGGGCCATCATCTGAAATCGTGCATGCTGCAACAGCGGAAGTTGTAGGGCTGATCTTTCACAGGCTGGCTGACTCTAAAAGGAAACGGAGGGACCCCTTCCATGACCATGTTGCGGCACATCTGTCCGGCTTGCCCAAGCAAAACCTGACCATTTCATTGCCTGTGTTTACGGCATTCACAAACAGTATCCCTCTTTCACTAAAAGGTGATTTAAAAAAAACAAACCACATACTCAGTACATAATGATATACTACCTCTCTCTTCTCAGTAAGGTTTATTATATAGGTGAAAGTGTTAATGTGCTTTACACCTTTTGCCCAAATGCAGTGATAACTTTGAATACACTATGTTTTTAATGTGTGGGCTTTTGTCCTACCTCCCCCCCCTCCTCCTTTCCGTTCCCTTCCCTTCCTTCCCTTTCCTTTTTTCACTTTGTTGCATATGTCTTATGCATGAAATAATTGGCTTTGGCTGTTATGGGTGGTTGCTGGGAGCTACTGGTAATGGTAGGGTCTACTTCTTTCCCTTACTCTTTTTATAGGTCTTTTATATTGCTGATTCCTCTAAAGTCGCCCTGAGAGCACTGCATATGATGGACAGAATCAATTCCAAAAGAAACAAACACAAGCTGTGCCTGTTACAATATGTTAAATACATTTGCGATATTGTTATACAAGCCAGTGTACACTTTAAAATGACACTAGAAGTGAACCAAGACACATGTTGAAAGTGACAAACAGTAAACACCATTGTTTCATAGCGTAAAAATATAACAAAGCACAGAACATCACTTTTCCAGGCTTATTATGTAATAAATCTTCTTTTCGTGACTTTTTCTTAAATATTTCTTCAACTGTGTCATATTCTTATAAATGGTAAAGAAAGCCATAGAAGAGTTATTAATTGATTAAAATACTCACTTTTCATATTATTTAAATTTTATAACATTGTTGTACCACATGATGATGCTGTCATTTTGTTTTTTTTATTAATGAAACCGGATCGATCTAAAAATTGAGGTAAATGTTTCTTGCTAGTCTGTGGTAACTCTGTAAAATATTATTCTGTCTTTGAACTGAAGTAAGCATCAGTGGCACAACGGTTAGGTTGCCGGGCTTGGGATCATGAGGTCCTGGGTTTGAATCCTAGCAATGCTAAGTGGGAAGTTGTGCTCCTTGGGAAAAATGCTTAACACACATTACGACTCAGGTGCAAATGGATACCAGCACCAGCTTGGAAGTAAAAGCCTTCAACAGACTAGCGTCCTGTCAGAAGGTGATTATTATCATTTGCTTCACATCATGCAATAGAAACTGGGATAAGCTTTGGCTCTATCGGCCGTAAGGGCCTTGAAGGAACGTAACTTACTTAATTTGAGGTGAAACTGGCATTGTCTATAAAATACTCCATGTTTCTTTTACAGATTTCTTAGCAAGCTTCTGTTCATGCTGCCCAACCTACATGGGGAGTTTCGGACTTTGTGTTTGGAGATTGTTCAAGGCCATGTGAATGAGATAGAGAATGTATTTCTGGAGCTCAGCAGTAAAGGCCTTGTTAACTTTCTGACTCATAGGTATTTTAATGGCATTGCGTTGTTGTATTTTTTTGTGGGGACTTTTTATCATTGGTATGAGTTATTTTTATGTTTTGTTTTGTTATTATTGTTGTGATTTTTTTTTTTTGTGATCCACCTATGTCAAGGATTTTTTTTGATTTTATGATTTCTTTCTTTTTTTTTTTTTTGCCTTAAAAGAAACAATGGCATTTATAACAATGTGTGTTATGCATATAGAAGTGGGAAAATATGGCCTTGGCCCTCATAACGGGATGTGATAGCCAAAATGTGAGTTGTCTGTGGTTTTCATGAAGATGAAGGCTGATTAGTTTGGAAAACAAAAAAGTACCAATAATTTAAAATCGAGATGAAAAAGGAGTTGCTGATATTTGAGAAGGTAGCATGGCAGGAAAGGTATGATAGAACAAAAAAGTATCTTAACATATGGTATGGAATCATGTCTGCCCTTTTTTTTTTCCTTCTTTGCAGAGATGAGGATTGTCAGTTGGTTTCTCTTAAGATTGTCAAGTCAATCATGGTGAGCCTGAAGAACACGGAACTGTTGTCTCTTCTGGAATCTGTCACTTCCTTTTCATCTCACTCAAATGCTGCCTGTAGAATGGTGGCTCTTGAAATTCTCATGTGGGTCTTTGATAACTACAGGTAAGAATGCCGATTTGGTCACATTGGATTGGAGGGTTTGATGGACATAAAGTGATAAAGGGTCATTGAGCTGTATAAAACTTAAAATTTAGTTTGACATAAAATGGCAAAATTTAAGATTAATGGTGTGGCACGGTGGTCGAGCGGTTAGGCTGCCGGACTGGGGATCATGAGGTCCTGAGTTCGAATTCTAACAAAGCTAGGTCTGATGTTTTGTTCAAGGGAAAGACACTTAATATGCATTTTCCCCATTCTACCCAGGTGCAAATAGGTACAAGCACTAGCTTGGGAGTAAAAACACATCAGACTAGTGTCCTGGTTAGGAGGTGATTATTGTCACCTGTTCTGCTTCATGCTATAGAAACCGGGATACGCTCCAGCTCTATGGGCCATAACGACATTGAGGAGGAACTTAACTAAGATTAATGGGAAGAGATATGTTTTGTTTTATTTTATTTTGATTATGATCGATTGGCAGGTGCAATCCCTGTATTATCAATTTAATATAACAGCATATTAAGAAGCAAAACCAAAAAAAGATTGTAGATTTTTGTGTTTTTTTGTTATTTTGTTCACAGCAGTTTCACATCATGGTAGTACATGCAATCACTCAACTAGCATTCATGTGCACATAGGTTGAAAATGCCTGGTTGCTAATTATGTTCCCCTACAGAATTGGGGTATTTTACTACAAAATTTAAATGATTTATGAACATGTTAAATGATCTTTTGAACTGATGACTAGAATTTTAGAAATGCATTTCTGGAGGAAATGACCATACTTTTATAATTTTTAGGAAAATTATTATCTTCAAAGAAGTTTTTAAAAAATGTGTTTCTGTTCTCTAAGGAATGATGAAGACGAAGTAGGCTCCAAGATTATGATGCAAACAAAAGAGGCCCTCTTGTTAGCTCTGTGTGATGAAGATATGGCTTGCAGGTAGAGGAGTTATATCATTTACTGAGCGGTAACACACATCTCTTTGATGCAATCATCATTATTTGAGATATGAACCTACCAGTGTCAGTCTGTGGGCTATGCAACCAGAGGTCTGAAGCATGTTCTGGACTGTCCTTGGTCATAAGTTTATGACTACAAAAGATGGAAAGATAGAAAAAATTTTCATAGAAATATTTTCTTCTTTTATCCTTATTACTTTAAGTTTTAATTTTTCTTTTTCAAAGGCATGATTTAACTCTGACTGTGTGACTTCATATATTGCAAAACCCTTCTATTTGGGGAATCGCAGGGTGTGCCATGAGGCTCTGATTGTTTTGTTAACTTTTGGAGTCATGATACAATACTGCAATCAGTTAGTCTGAACTTTTCATTGCACAAGACCAAAATAACCATAAAGATCAAGCAATTGTTTTTAAAAATATCTTGAGCTGAAAAGACTTGAAAAGGGAAAAGAAAGCTTTCATGATTTGATAGAAGAGCTTTAAATATTTGATCCTACTTCAAAAGCAGAGCCCTCGGATGATGATAAAGTAGGTTTTTAACAAGTCAGTTGAAAGCAGTGTTGGGACCAACATATTTTAGGCCTTTTAAAGCGTCAACCCAAAAGTGAGTATGGCACAGGATGGGAATAAAACACAGGAAAACTGAAATTTGACGTTTATCTGGAAGTTAGTTGGGTTCAGAACTTGATTGACTATCAACATAATATGCACTCTTCATCACAGTTAATTCAGCCTTCACTTATTTTGAAGATTTATAATGTCACTTTCTCCCACAATTTTTAATTTCAGTTGTTTCCTTTTTTAGCTAAAATTTAAATTTAATTTTGTTCAGTTTCATGTATAAGAATAAGATACCAATTTTAGTACATTCCGTAATCAAGATGTATTATGTGAGAATGTGATTACACTTTGTTTTGTTTCTAGTAAAATGTCAAAAGAAATGGAAAAGGCTCAAACCTGTCCTCACCCAAGCATGTTATACTAAAGAAATAACGCATGCAGAGTCATGAAACTTCTCTCTTTTATAGACCTTGGTAAAAAAAAAAAAGTTAATGGAAACGTACAAGGCAAAAATTGATGTCCAGATATTTGGTTAAGAACCAACCATTGTCTCCTGCATCTAAAGCTTGTTCCATTATGTGCTTCAAGCAGTCAGAGAGTTAATCTTCAACCATAGCTGCCAATCAGTACATAAAAAAAGCATATTTAGTTTGTTTGGGT
>JAXRKP010000235.1:297500-300000 GCA_037039925.1 Doris montereyensis
AGTGTCTGGGAATAGAATGGCCATTCTGGAACAAAATATTATCAAGAAAAATGAAAAGCATTTTTGACACACAAAAAGACAAAATGCCATAAGGAAAAAGATGTTAGAGGCAGAAATGGATGGAGTGCCACGAGTGAAAGTCTGATGGTCATAGCTAACCCCCAGGCCATTGTTCAGTGGTAGTCGGTGCACTGCGGGGAAAAATTCTTTCTTTCTTTATCAGTTCCCATTCTACCTTCCGGTGTATGGGTTGAGATGCCCAAAATGATCTTTCTCCAAGCTGCCCTATCCTGGCATTTTCTGTTTCCTTCCCAAAAAGTTAAATTTCTTTGCTTTAATGCCTCTTATATTTTCTTCCCACTTTCTCTGAGGTCTGCCTTTTGGTCTTTTACCTTGGGTTTTAGCACTGTATACTGATTTAGCTATTCTATTGTCATTCATTTTGTTTACATGCCCAAACCATCTCAGTTGATTTATTTATATCTTAGTTTTAATGTTATCTGCTTTGGTTTGATCTCTTATTGTTGTGTTTCTGATTTTAGCTCTTTTAGTTTTCCCTACTACTCTTCTTAGATATTTCATTTCAGCTGCCTGTACTCTACTGTATAGTTTCACTGCCATAGAGGAGAGTAGAACAATAAACTGTGTTGTATACTGCCATTTTGGTTTTCATTGACAATTTTTGTTTACCTATAAATATCTTTCCTAGATGGTTATATATTGTCATTGCCTTTTGGATTGTCTGGCTGGTTTCTTCTCTTAGTTTTCTCTCTGAGTTAATCATTACTCCTAGGTAATTGTAACTTTGAATTTGTTCTAAATTCTCCCTGGCCAATTTAAGATTTTGTGTTTTAGCTTCCCTAGTTACTAGCATTGTTTTTGGTTTTCTTTGCATTTACTTTCATTCCTCTTTTATTTAGTTCATTTTTCATAATGTTGATATTCAACTGAAGGTCATTTTCTGATTTTTCAAACAGAACTAAATCATCAGCAAATGAAAGCATTGATACATTTACTGGTTTGAGCTTCCACATACTTAGATTAATTTTCTTCATTTTTGAGGATGCCTTTGCGACTGAATCCATAGAGGTAATAAATAAAAGAGGACTAAGGACACAACCCTTTCTTACTCCTATGTCTACATTATTCTTAGATACATTTCCAGCTACCCTCACTGCACATGTTGGTTTATTGTAAAAACTTTTAATGGTTTCTATTAAATATTGCTCTACATTGTGTTCTTTTAAGGCCTGTCATATTTTTGTCCCTCTTATAGTGTCAAATGCCTTTTCTAAGTTAATGAAACACAGGTGCAAGTCAATTTATCTCTCAAGGAATGTTTCTGTTATTTGTTTAATTGTAAATATGTGGTCTTGTACACTTTTCTTCCTGGTCTAAATCCACTCTGATGTTCTTCAATCTGATCCTCTACTCTTTTCCTTAGTCTCATTTCCAGTATCCTGGCATACACTTTTCCTGGTACGCGAAGTAGTGATATCCCTCTATAGTTTGAGCATTCCATAGTTGATCCTTTCTTATGTACTACTACTTCTATTCCCTTTTTCCAGTCGTCTGGCACCTGTTTGGACTTCCATGGTCATTGGTATATTGCAGGTATTAGTTTATCTGCCTCTCTCCCTTGGTTTTTAATCATTTCTGGATAAACTTAATATCACTTTTCTTATAGCTGTTTGGATTTCTTCCTTTCAGATGCCTACATCTTCAGCTGTCTCCTCTGGATTACTTGCTACTCTTACTAATGGATCTTTACCTCTTGCTTCATATGTTCTGGAGGGATTATGTAATTGTTGAAAATACTTTCTCCATGTTTCCATGATTTCACTGTCTTCTTTCATTATCCTATGGCATTCTTAATTTGTCGTATTGGGCATGCTTTGGTCATTCTCATGTTCTTCATTGCCCTGTGTTGGCTATTTTAATGTTATTGTTTAAACAAAAAGCTGTTAATCTCTCTCCATTTGGAGGTTGTCTCTCCTTCTTTACCTATTACTCCTCCTGTTGTTTTTACATTTTGCCTACTCTAGCGTTTAAATCTTCTAAAACCATTAGTTCCTGTTTGTGTTTGAGATTCTCTGTAGCTATTTGTAAATCGTTTTCGAAGATATCTTTTTCTTCTTTAGGGTTTTTTTACTTTCATTTTTCTCAAAATGTAGTTTTTCCACTAAAATTCTATCTCCTCCACCATTTACCGAACTATTTGTATTATATTTGGCACACGGGTTCCTCTTGTCAATGTTAATAGAATTTTGTACATTCACGAAATATAGTATTTTTAAAAATTCATTAAAAAAACAAACTATCCAAAATATCGAAAAAACTTTGACGTCGCTCTTTAGATATTGAATGGAAAAGATGATCTACAAGGTTTTGATTGATTTTATTCATAACTAAGGGAGGAGATAGATTTTGAAAATTGAGTTACAATTCAAGATGGTGGCCGTTTCTATGACAACCAAGGATGCTACAAACTTCAATGATA
>JAXRKP010000235.1:305000-310000 GCA_037039925.1 Doris montereyensis
GTTATGTGAGTGGGTTATGTCACACGACTTTCACAGATTGAAGAACAATAAAAAGCATATTTGATGCGCGCCGGGGAATTCCCCTGGATGGTCACTGACAAGTGGTTTATTGCACGCCGGCCGGCGAACTAAAGGAACGCTCATAGCACTAGCCTGCACAGTAGTGCTCTCTCTCCCTCTCCCTCTCCCTCTCTCTCTCTCTCTCTCTCTCTCTCTCTCTCTCTCTCTCTCTCTCTCTCTCTCTCTCTCTCTCTCTCTCTCTCTCTCTCTCTCTCTCTCTCTCTCTCTCTCTCTCTCTCTCTCTCTCTCTCTCTCTCTCTCTCTCTCTCTCTCTCTCTCTCTCTCTCTCTCTCTCTCTCTCTCTCTCTCTCTCTCTCTATATATATATATATATATATATATATATATATATATATATATATATATATATTCTTCTCTCTCTCTCTCTCTCTCTCTCTCTCTCTCTCTCTCTCTCTCTCTCTCTCTCTCTCTCTCTCTCTCTCTCTCTCTCTCTCTCTCTCTCTCTCTCTCTCTCTCTCTCTCTCTCTCTCTCTCTCTTTGCTCTCTCTCTCTCTCGCGCTCTCTGTTTGCCCCCTGCCTCTCCCTTCCCCTTCTTTTCTCTCCCAAATGTCACTTTCCCCTTTACTCACGGATGGTTGGCATGCACTACAGGTAGGCGGCCTCATTTTGTTTCTTTTCACTCTTTGACATGTCTTTCATCTAGCTGTTTCCTCTTAATTCACCCTGAGATAACTGCATATAGTGGATGGTATAAATTTCAATTAAACGAACAATTCCCTTCACTGTCTTCCCCTCACTCTTATATATATTCATTAGTTAATTTCTCATGGTGATCTTCTTCTCATTGTGGTTGATACATCTTCAACAGGAGTAACAACACTGTAATACTTGGGAAACAGCTTGTAAACGTCCATTCTTCTAAGCGCTGCTGACATGGCGTTCATGTGTCTCACTACTAGGACCAAGAATCAGTATTAAATACATTTATATGCAGTCTATATGAGCTTAGATCAAATTAATTCCACTTGTATATTTTCCATCTCAGGCTGTACAAATCTGTCGGGGAAACAGATGCCTTGCAAGGAGTTTTCAGCGACAAGCTTGGAACCAAAGACATTACTAGAAAAGCTATTGAGGCTGAGGCAGGGGGAGACTTTAAAACAGCCAAACAGCTTTATGAAGAGGTTTGTTTACCATGTTTATTATTTCAGGCATTTTTTTTATTTTTAAAGGTTGCGGCATGGGTGGTCTAGTGGTTAGGTTGCAGCAAAGCTTGAGTTCAAATCCTAGCAACACTAGGTCAGAGATTGTGCTCCTTTGGAAAGACTCTTAACACGCATTTTCCCACACGACCCAGGTGCATATGGGTGCCAGCAGTAGCTTGTGAATAAAAACTTCCAGGAGATGAATTCTGTGACCTGTTCGGCTTCATGCTATAAAAAAAAATGGTACATACTCTGGCTCTATCGGCCATAAGAGCCTTTAAAGGAACTTTACATTTTTTCTATTTTTTTAAAGGATGATTTTATTAGTCAACTTATAAAGGGAGAAGCAGTATTGTAAAACATAGTTAACCTCATACCTATGTTAAATGTTATTTAATTGCAAGTTGCATGCTGTACATTAACAAATTCTTATTTACTTTTGTAGCTAGCAACATATGATAATAATTTTGATAAATGACGTTTACATTGTGTTTTCCATAAACAATATGTCAAGCTTCATAACAATGTATTAAAAAAGTTTTACTGCTAAAAATGGATGAAATTTCTGAAAATTACAATCCGATCCATCGAAATACATGATTTTAACACTATGAGAATCAGCACCGTAGAATATTTCACTCTATCTTTCAACAAGCAGTACACAGCGGAAAATCATACGAATAAATAGAAAAATGTGCGGAGCAAATTAAATGTCTATGCAGCCTGTCAGATACTGACCATTACCAATACCTAGATATAGATGAATAAGAACATGAAATGATATAAAAGCCCCATAGGAACAAAGACAAGACAAGAACAAAGGAAGAGACAAAAAGAAATATCTGTAGGCATCAATAAAATCAAACCCATGACCTTCACGCCGGCACCTATCGCCTCGCCAAGCTACCTGCGCTCCATGGTTGGTAGTGCACCCTCTTTTCATGGCGAGGGAATGGCTGCCGACCAATGTTCCCTCTAAGCTGTGTGTGTGTGCGAAAAAAGATGTGTACAGTTTTAAAAAAATCACAGCACGCACAAAGTAAAAAAAGAGCTATTCATTTTCCCATAATTGGGATTTCGTCGTCAAACTTTGCACAACACCAAAAATTTATGCACACAGACTAGAAAAATTAGAGGGAACATTGGTGCTGATGCGGAGTTCTTCGTTTCGATTCTACCGGTGCTCTAAAATTATTTTTGTTTGTTATTCCTTTGTACTGTTGTTTTTGTTCGTATGGGGCTTCAATACAATTCCATGTCATTGTCCATCACGTTGACGTGCCCATTGCCTCACTGTTTGTCTTTGTACCGGTACTGCCTGGACACATAAACTTGTTCACTTTCTTGCCAGGCTGCATCTTGCACAACATGGCCAGATGGAGATCCATTGGAGTCTGAAATTGATTTCTGGGATGACAGCCGTATGGAGGTATTTGTATTTCAAAGGGTTTTTTTACTGTAAAATTCATAACTGCCATTCACTATGTAAAAAAGGTATGTTTTTTTTGGCCTTTGAGTCCATTGGTCTGTATTTACCTTGATAACTGCATGTATGAGTTACGGTTTACTGCATTTTTTTCTTGAAGAAACCCCAACTTAATGGTAGAAACTTAGAGAAATGAGTGTGAAAGTTAAGAGACACCATTCTGAGTTTGAAAAATTTTACCAGGAAGACCAACCATCGAGGACTTTGTGTTATTCACCTTAAAGGAGGTAAATTCAAGTTAAATCATCACTGCTTTCTGGAGTATTACAGGCCGTCGTGCAAGATAGAATTAGTTCAAGCTCTCAGAGTCTGTTTTCAATTTGAAAAGGTTAGAAGTCATGATGGAAACCAAGTTTATCTCATGAAGGGGTTAATATGTTGTCATTCTGCTCCTACAGTATTCTATAACGTCAACAATCAGTTTGTAAAGTGTTTGGACTGACCTGTTCTCAATGAAATGCTATCTAGATGTTTTTTGTCCACAATGGTTATTGTAATACAATAAGAGTTTTTATTTGAAAAAGCTAAGTGTGTATGGGTGGAGTAGGGCTGCTGATAGATCCTACTTCTTTCCCATCTCTCTTTTACATGTCTTTCATTTTGTTATTTCCTCTTAAGTGGCGTTGTAGCTGAACCACAGTTTTGTGAGCTGGTATGCACAACGACATTTGTTTGAGCCCCACGGCTGGCACAGGTGGGGGTTTTTTCACAATGTTGTTCTCATAGGATTGGTACTTCACTCAAATTTCCTCACTTTACTCAGGTGTGAATGAGTACCCAGCTATAGGTAGAGAAAGATTTTGTCCGAGTGTTAGTACGAAAAGCATAACAGGCTTGTGTACTGTATGCTCCCCTTGGGAGTTGAGAAGGACTTTGAATGAAATGGCCTGCTGGGGGATGAAGTACAGTTGGTGAGCCTGCACTTGTGTGGGGATACGGACTATAAATCCATCTTTATCTTTATCATTAATTCACCCTGACAAGTCTATATTGACGGTGAAAGTCGCAACCCGTGTAAGTCCAATTTTGGATGTATTGAGAAAATCAAAGAAAAAAATGCTGCGCTTTTTAATCTTTTTTCACAGACATAGACGGTTTGCAATTGTCATAAGCTCTTAATAGAGAAACACGGATTGCTCATATAGTTATTATATGAGCTTCTGTTGGTTCTTGTGTCACGGAATCCTAACTAGACGAAGCATAGGGGCTTCCTAATGTGGAAAAAGTGAGAGAGAGAAAAAAGTGTTACTAAATATAGACTTACATGTTTTGTGACTTTCGCCGTCGATATGATGGTTGGGATAAATTCAGTTGAAACAAAATTTTAAAAAGACGAGAGGGTTGTTTTTCCCATTTATATTAGAAAGTAGAGCTTTTTTTTATGGATTCATTATTATGTGTTTATTAACTTTAAAAACATTTTGCAATGTAGATATTGTTCCTCTATTTTTTTTTTATGTCTGTGAGGAATCAAATTAGTTGAAGAAGGTTGAACTAATTTTCTTCCAACCAAAGATAACTTGTAAGTATCAAAATTCTTCTACTCAGTTCATGCATTAACTTTTTCATATTTTCTTGTAAATTAAACTTACAACTTATTTTAATTTCTTTTGCCTCCTTTCCAGTGCCTTAATGCACTCTGCCAGTGGCAAGAGCTTGAGAGCATTTCTGTCATGGGCTTTGATTCGTCGGATGCGCCAGACCTTGACCGTGTGTGGGAGGATGCGTTTTGCCAGGTATTTGGTCATTGGATCTGATTGTTGTGATGGTATCATTTGCCACATACTTCGTTTTATCGTTAATCAAGCATTCACATTGACTCTAATGGCATCTAGGAAATGGAATTTTTACCAGGTGTTTTGTCATTAGATTTAACTGTTATAAAGAATGGATATTAGGACCATTTTATCAGTATGCAGAACAGTGAAATAATTGGACTAAACTCACTTTACAGAAAAATAAAGGTATTAATATTCAGATTTAAGCCTACCAAAACCTCCTTAACATTTAGATGGAGGCCTCTTTGCACATACACAGAGTATATACATAAAGAAAATTAGAATACAGAGAAAAAAATAATTATCTTTAATTGCTGCCAAAAAACCCACCTAATTCTTTCATTAGCCTGTGGGGTAAAAAATTCTTTCAAGGCCCCTATGGTCCATAGAGCTGGAGATCATCCCGGTTTCTATAGCTTGAAATGGTGCAGGGGATAGTGATCACCTCCTGGACAGGACACTACTCTGACGCAGATTTTTACTCCTTAATTTTCATTAGCCAGCGACCCA
>JAXRKP010000235.1:315000-355000 GCA_037039925.1 Doris montereyensis
ATCGTTTTGTATTCTTGGCTGTTCCCTGAACTCAGATGAAAGCTTCAATTTTCCCCTGTACTTTCAACACTCTTATCTCTTCATTCTTATGTGAAAAAGAGGTGGAGATGTATTTTGACGTATGTGACGTTTGACAATATAACCATCAACACAATGCTCCCCCTGATTGGTCAACCCTGAACATGATTTCTTTCTATTGAATGAAGGTCACCCCCTCCATTCAGGTTGATCATAGGTGTGCAATGCGATTGGTCACTGATATCTTTTATTTATATCAATCACTATTTTTTGCTTGGGGATGGAGCTTCTTACTAAAGTAATTGACATCTGTCCAGAAGGTGTGTCGGTCATACGAAGACAAGAGTCTTTGGTTTTGTCCACTTTGCAGAGGGTCCACAGCCTACATTTGAGATAGAGCTCCTGTGTGCTGTTGTATCTCTTTATAAGAAATATATTGAATGTGTGTTAGACTTGGAAATGAACTATCACTTTTACCCCTTTAGAATAATAGACTTTCTCTGTGTGGCGTGGCGTGGGTTGATTAGTGTAATTGGTCAGAAAATAGGCATCCCCGAACCCTGTCTTTGAGTGCACTGCAGTGCAGTTACACGGGACCCGCTATTAACTCTTTGTCTTGCTGGAAGGCTGGGAGTGATGCAAATATGAAGGGACCCGCCGGTAACGTTGGTGTGCTTAGAGTGACCAGCGGCATGCAAAAATACGGGACCCGCCTGAAAAGGGTTAAAACTATTACTATTGTTATTATTATTATTATTATTATTATTATTATTATTATTATTATTATTATTATTATTATTATTATTATTATTATTATTTTAATTACTATTATCATCACCATCATTATTTAGTATATCGTTAATTAGTATTGTCATCATTATTATCATAACTGTTTTTACTTGATTGTGATTCTGCTTCTGATTATCATTAATATTGTTAGAATTATTATAATAAATGTTATGATTAAAATTGTTATTATTATGATTATGATCAACATCATTTCAGGTCAGTGTATCTCGATTTGTTGAACAAACGCTCGGCATCTCAGGCTGGATACGCCGACTCCCAGAATGCCTATGACGCAGACAAAGTCATGGAAAAAGTGGAAGAGATGCAGGTCAAGCTGAGTTTGGCCATGGCCGATAGTTGTCTGCATCAAAACAATCTGGCTGTCACGCTAAAGCTGCTTAAGAGTTGTCACAGCGTGAGTTTGTCTCTCAAGATTTTTTCTATATATGTATCATAGCTACCATCCAGTATGTAAAAAACATTTAGTTTAGGGTTTTTTGTGGCCTTCGGGCTATAGGTCTGTTTACCTCGAAAAGTGTTTATATGAAGGTTTACTGTAGTTTTGAAAAAAGAGAAATCCTAAGTTAATGGCAGAGACTAAATTTGCAAAACTGCTCTCGACCAATGATTGGTCTCTGATGTGATGCGACCTTCTAAAGTCAGTAAATTTGCCTTAGGGTTAAAAAGTTTAGATGAAGTTACCAATGTTTTCTTGAATATTATGGGTTGTCGTACAAGTTAGAACTAATCCGTTTGTTAAAGTCTGTATTTTTATTTTAAAAGGTTGGCAGCTACGTAATACAAGTCATTATTAGGGCAGGAGGGGCATGGGTAGCTTAATGGAAAGGTCGCTTGATTAGGGATTGGGAGGTTGCTGGTTTGAATCTTGGCAATTTTGGTCTGGTAGCATTTTTGTTCTTTGATGCAAAGTGTTATTCAGAGTACAATAATTAAGACGTACGTCATAGCAATTGTTTTGACTGATCACGTGGAATCTATTGGTGAACAATGCTCTATTTTCATTTGTTTTAATTTGATGTCAACTTCATTAAGACTAGATATAACTTTTAAGGGACAACATTGATAGATTATAATCAGAAGTCAAAGAGGGGAGGTAATGCTTAGAGGTGATAAATTAAAACATACTTCTGTGGCAATTTTTGCTATCTTATAGACTGTTTGCATTAAGGTTTTCTTTGTTCCTTTATAAATAAACAATACAGTAGTACTCAAACTCACTGTTCATCCTTAAACTTTTTTCAGTATTTTTGTTTTAACAATAAGTTTACTCAAAATTTTCATTACTTTAAAAATGGAAAGTCCTGATCATTTGAGGATAACAAACCATATGTGTCCTCAATGGAATTGTTTCCACCAACACTTCATCTGCAGACTTGCAAGAGACTGGATAATTCCCAATGTTTGGCCATGTGGGTGTTTCTCTATTCACGGACTCATCACACCAAAGCTCGCAGTGCCACAGGGCCGTGGACGGAGGAGATTTTCAAAAATGTTGTAACAACCATTGACCAGCTTTGTAAGCTCTTTTGTTTGTGTATGTGTGTTTGTTTAGGGGGATTTTCTCTTCTCTTGTTTTCATGACCAATTTATCTTTAAAGCTTATTTTCATATTGCATTTACCAGGTAGACATTTGAAAACTTGCTGATAACAACATCCTTGGCACACAGACAGGCATTTTTGCAGTTATGTCACTTGGTGGGAAAATAACCCTATTTTTATCGGTTCACAAGGCTGTGCTGTCTTTTAAACATCAATATCGGAGATCGTCAGGATCTAAACTTTAAGTTGGTTCATAGTAAATGTGGGAAGAATGACATTAAAATTTTGAGAAAAATGGGAAAGAAGGGATGGACCATTTCGTGAAACTTATCACAAGTCAACAGAGCATGTGCTCTTGTCACAAAACTTGTACAATGATGTCAATTTCTCCCCTCAGCCAAACTGGAAGGTAATCTCATTGCTTCAAGTCCTGACCTTCAAGTTAGCAACAATGTTTACCTTGGACACGCCTTTGACACTCTTGCTGATGGCCTGTTGGGCTTGGACGACCTGAAGGTGCTCAGTGAGGAAACATTGACTAAACTGAGGAAGCATGTAGACTGGGGTGGCGACTCTGAAAAGGTACTTTGTCAACCATTGGTGCAGAAACCGTAAGATGAAGATGGATTTACAGTCTATATCCCTGCGCACAAGTGCAGGCTCACCAACTGTACATCATTTACCCCCAGCAGGCCATATCTTTCAAAGTCCTTCTCAACTCCCTTGGAAGCATGAAGTACGTAAACCTGTTAGACAATTCGTGCTAACACTTTGACAAGATCTTTCTCTATCTATGGTAGGGTACTCATTCACACCTGAGTCAAATAAGAAAAGTCAAGTGAAATACCTTTCCTAAGAGTACAATGTTTTGAAAAAAACTCACCTGTGCCAGCCATAGTGTTTAAATCAGTATCGTCATGGTTACAAACTCACAACACTATGGTTTTGCTACAACCCCTCTATTTGTTTTTCACCAAGAGAGCTAGTGACGTCTAAGATGGAGGACTTGGATTTTGATTTTACGCACATACACACCTAAGATGATCTCAGGATTTTTTGTAGGATATGTAATGTTGCCTGGATTGTCCTGTAAACAGCTAAGGGATCTTTAACACGCACATTCATGTGATCTACACACGGGACCTCCAGTTTATCGTCCTTCTCCGATAGAATTAGGTGCTGATCCACCTTCTTTGAACAGAGGGGTTGAAAGACTGTATTACTTGTTGTGGCACAAACTCAAAGCCTTTTGGTTGAAAGACTATTACTTGTTGTGGCACAAACTCAGAGCCTTTTGGTTGAAAGACTATTACTTGTTGTGACACGAACTCAGAGCCTTTTGGTTGAAAGACTGTATTTCTTGTCGTGGCACAAACTCAGAGCCTTTTGGTTGAAAGACTGTATTACTTGTTGTGGCATGAACTCAGAGCCTTTTGGTTGAAAGACTGTATTTCTTGTCGTGGCACAAACTCAGAGCCTTTTGGTTGAAAGACTGTATTACTTGTTGTGACACAAACTCAGAGCCTTTTGGTTGAAAGACTGTATTACTTGTTGTGACACGAACTCAGAGCCTTTGGTTGAAAGACTGCAAACTCAGAGCCTTTTGGTTGAAAGACTGCATTACTTGTCGTGGCACAAACTCAGAGCCTTTTGGTTGAAAGACTGTATTACTTGTTGTGACATGAACTCAGAGCCTTTTGGTTGAAAGACTGTATTTCTTGTTGTGACATGAACTCAGAGCCTTTTGGTTGAAAGACTGCATTACTTGTTGTGGCATGAACTCAGAGCCTTTTGGTTGAAAGACTGCATTACTTGTCGTGGCACAAACTCAGAGCCTTTGGTTGAAAGACTGTATTACTTGTTGTGACACGAACTCAGAGCCTTTTGGTTGAAAGACTGTATTTCTTGTTGTGACATGAACTCAGAGCCTTTTGGTTGAAAGACTGTATTACTTGTCGTGGCTCAAACTTTTTGGTTGAAAGGCCGATGCCTTACCTCTGGACATCCGTGTCCTCGTGATGGAGGACAGAAATGGATGGTGTAGGAAAATCATGAATGCCCGACAGCAGTCGAGATGATGATGATGATGTTTTTCAGTTTTCTTCTTTTTTTTTTTTTTTAGCATGTGGATCCTGATATGGATGAAATTATTTTTTATGTACGTAATAATGTTCACAAATTTCGTGAAATGATAAATGATTAGTATCATAAATTGTATCTTTGTATCATGCGTGCCTTGATTAACGAATGATCATGATATGATCATTTTGTTTGTTCCATTGAAATTTATCCCGTCCAACATATGAACTGATCAAATCAAATTAAAAGCATTGATAGATGTATTAAAAAGTTATCAAGCATAATGAAAACACAAATAACTATCCTTTTTTTAATGTTTTGAAAAGTCCATAGTTAAGAAAGCTTAATCTACTATAGAAGATCTGACACATCCAATGCACTAAGAATTTAGATTATCATAAAGAAGCTATAGATTTTTTGTCTAAAAGAAAAAAGAAAAAAAAGATACAGAAATTCATTTACTCCCTATGCAATAAGATTGTTGCAAATTCAACACAGGCAATGAAAATTTTCCTCCTATCCAATTGCATTTACATGTACTCTTCTAAGTTATATTAGAATGTCTGAATGTGCATTTTGTTTGTACAACTGTCTAAAATCTAGTGAATTTTACTATTTTTCCACTCCCCTAACCCACTCCCCTTTATGTAATTATTCTAGTTATATTGCAATATTTAAATATAACTTTGTTTGTATCTTTGTAAAATTGTGTCATATGACCAAGTCATATCCTCAGAAGAGATCAATAAAATCATCTTATCTTATCTCATGTCAGAGTGAATTAAGGGGACAAAGCAGCTTGATAGATAAGGTAAGACGATTTTATTGATCTGTTCTGAGGATATGACTTGGTCATATGATACAATGAAAGAGGAAAGGAAAGAAGTAGGGCCTACCAGTGACACCTGCCAACTGCCCACTTATGGTGATGATGATGGCAGTATTCATAATAAAAAATAATGATAACAATGATGAGATTCAATTACCATGAAAAATAAAATCACTAAAACTATTATTGAATGTCTTTTATTTGATATTTTGTTTGATTCTTATGCTCAATTTAATTTCATCATGTTATTTTCTACCCGTAGCTTATTAATCACCTCATTCCGAAAGGCTATGAGTCGCTGAAGGCTGCCGTTTCTGGAGGGGATTTTTTTGTCACTCAGAGTCAAAATAAATTCTATGTAACAGTTGAAGAAGCCAACCTTGACCTTGCAAAATATTGTGATAAATACCTTCGTCTGCAGGAAGATGGTAATTTTCTTTTTAATTTTACTCATTGAGGGGGATGAAATACAAAGGAGTTAATTTTGGCTGCTGTCCTTTTTTATTGATTTTGAATTCATTTGTATACTTAAAGGGCCTCTCTCTATGTGTGTTTCCATAAGATTATCTTTTAAAATCTTATTTTCTTTCATGGGAAAGTCTTTGTGACTACAATTTTTACTTTAAAATTCAGGCTACGCCAAGCTTATATGCTTGTCTTTTGCCTTTTTGTACACACAAAGACAAGATTTAATTTGGCAGGACGTTGGGCCATTATGCCCTCTATGCCCTCGGCCTTCAAATAAAAATCAAACAGGTTTAATCAGTTAGCTGGTGAGTGATCAACTATTCTAAGTTCTTTCTCCAACCGAAGATCAGGGATTTGACGGCGTCTCGGGGCTGGTGAAATTTAGCATCTTTCTAAAAACGTCGGGGTGCTCCAGGTCCTGCGGGCCAGCGTCTGGCCGGTTAGCAATCAATGGCCTCTGAACATTACGATTCTTGGGACGATGGTTTTTAATGGGGGACATACGTTTGAAGTTCAAAGGCGCCCCCTGGGCGGGTTGCCACCCTCACCCACCAAACCGAGGTCAGTTTCCCAGGAGCCCAGCCCTAACAATGGCTGGGTTACCCAAATAAAACCCAGAATGACTAACAGCAAACCTGATCTTGAGAGGGATCTAGGCAAGCTTTAACATTGATATGGTAGCCCCTTTGTTACCCAATGTAACTAATGAGGCTCACTCAATCGCCGAAGGTGTACTAAGCCGGTGGATTAAGCCGCAGGACCCATAACTGACCGCAAAGCCAGCTGAGGCCATAAGTGATTTTGTGGCTGTTCCAAGAGCTATCGAACGACCTATGTCCCATTAGAAAGAAGAAGGGTGTATCACCTATACTTATTCAAGAAATAAGCTATTTTCCAAATCAGGATTTTATCATTGGTAATTTATTCTTTTTAATGAAAAAAAGGAAAGATGTAAGTTTTCTTCATAGAAATGCTCATTCCACTTGGGCTTAGGTATGTACTTGTATTTAAAACATAAATACGTGTTTAGTAGTTAAAGTGAATTAAGTTAAAAACCATTTCAAAAGATATACCAATACGGAGAAATGTCAAAGTGAGCATTTCCTCTGACTAATGAATTCGGCGATAATAGGTCTAATTTTGTTGTGCAGAATCATTAAGTTAAATAATGGGTAGCGTGCATTGCCAATATATTTCCTCAGAAAAACTGCCAGATGGATGCAGTCTTACTAATTTCCCTGAAACAACTGTGGTGTGTCTACTTAATGCCATCAAAGGAGGCTCAGTTGAGGCCAGGGAGAGGTTTCCACGGCTGTTGCAGCTTGCAGGCTTATATCCAAATGTCCAGGATCAGTTTGTGGCAAAGGCATGGTGCACCTTTTTGGTTTTACATTTTAGTGTTGCTTTTTGGTATTGAAGGAAAAACTAGAAAACTTACAGTCTGCATAAGATGATGGAAGAAGTCTGTTAATTCACTGCATTAAAATAGCTTGAAGTTTATAGCAGTTGTCTGTGAAACATAAGGCTAAGCAGCAATGCTGATAATGATGTCCTGTATGTTTAGCTTTATTAAAATTTTCAAACTTGTAGCATAGTATGATACAATAGAAAATCAGACCAAACTATTTTATAGGTGGGTAATCTTAGTTAGAAAGCAATTGTTGCTGTTATACAGATAGATTCAGACTAGGACAATAGCCGAAATAGATATAATGAGATATCGTATTATGACAACCACTGCTTTCTATCTAAGATTACCCAGCTTTATCTTAGTCCAATTTTTATCTAGGAGGTCCTTCCTTAATGTCTATTACCTTTCACTAGTAAAAACAACTGGGTATTACAACCAACCATGTCATGGAAAGTGGCATCGATGGTTGAGTGGTTAGGTAGCCGGACTTAGAATCAGGAGGTTCTATGTTTGATATGTGTTCCTTGTGAAGACATTTAACACTCATTTTGCCTCACTCGACCAAGGTGCATCATATAAATTGGCTTCCAAGGATAAATACTAGATTTCTTCTTTGTTAACAGGCAAGTCATTATCAGAACCACATGTTAATCAGATTTAATTTATCATTTTAAAAATATAATCAGGTACAAGAGACCCCATGTTGGATGTTCTTGATGTGGTTAAGTCAAATGACAGCTTTGATGGACAAAGCAGAGGCTCCGGTTGTGGCTCCAATTCTTCTGGGTATCGGAGAGCAATATCCACAGGTTAGATTCCAAAATATTATCTCTAAGAACGTTTAACCACAGCCGCTATTTTCTCTAATTCTATGTCTTTATTCTCCCATTTTTTTTCTTCAGTTTCTTTTATTTGCTGTTGGTGTCCCTGTGTTCTTGTCTCTCTCTCTCTCTCTCTGTTTCTTTACACAGTTTGCTTTTTTAGTATCTTGCCTCTACCCTCACTCATCTCTCTCATTCTGATGCATGAGTTCTGAATGACTCAGATGTGGCAAGACTCCTCAAGACTAGAAAAATAAACAGACTGTTCAACGGTACATTAACTATGAAGTTGGAATTGCAAATTTGGTTTTCTTTGTCCTTCCTGTCTATTTCTAGTTCATAAAAAGGAGGTCCCATGCGTAGATCCACAACGCTCTGTGCAGGTTAAAGATCTCTTGGCTGTTTGCAGGGCAGTCCGAACAAAATAAAAAAATCATACCAAAAACCCTGAGATCACCTTATTTGTGGGTGTGGGTGAAATAAAATCAAAACAAATTTTTTTAAATCTTGACTGGTTCTGTGTATGGGGTCTCCTCTCTCTTAATATTTGTTGTCCTTATGAATCTCTTTCTGTTTCTCTCTGTCTTTCTTTCTTTGTGTGTGTGTTTGTCAGTTACTAAAAATTGTTAAATACTAACAGTTGGTTGGAGAAAGAGTTGTTTTTTTTCACTGTTTCATGTAACTTGCAAATACCAAGGTTAAAGAATAGTTACATGTAATATTCTGGTACGCTTATTTGACAGCGCTTGAATTTTTTCAGAGTTTTCCCTTTGGTGGACGATTGTCGGGTGCTAATGGTAGGTCTCACTTCTTTCCTTTCCCTCTTTCACACATCTTTCATCTTGATATCTCTTCTTAATTCACCATGAGATTATTGCATATAATGAACGGGATCATGTTTCAATGAATTTTAATCCTTTCAAAGTTTAGTTTGAATATCCTGATGTCAAATACTCAATTTCATATCATTTTTTCTTTTTAGGCTCTGGTTTACCCATTTTGCATGAGTTTTGAAGGACTCCGATTTGGCAAATCTGCTCAAGACAAGAAAAATAAACAGACTGTGCAAAGGTACATTAATTATCAAGCATTCATGTTGTGGAGTTGCATTTTAACAGAGATTTGCAAAGGAAATTGGGGGCTGAAAAAGAACTGGACTGAATATATAATATGTTTCTAATTGTTGAAGTACAATAACCGATGCCCTGGTGCATCAAAGTAAAGGATAAATCCTGAATTTGTTGAGTAGATCTACTATACTGTTCACAAAAAGAAACAAATATCATATCTCAAAAACTAAAGGTATAAAAAGGACAAATTCACAGAAATGAAATCTTCACACTTTGATATATTGACTGCAACAGAATTAGGCTAGAAAATCAGTTGAAAAAAACTCCCTCACAGTAACAATACAGCCATATGAAATATGAGTGATAAGTGGTAGAAAGGATTTTAAGTCACGTAGAAATAATATGCATATCTTTTTGTGAACCCTTTACCATGGATTGATTGCATTTGATATATTTCATAATTCCTAAATTTAATTTTCTTATTCATTTGTTAGATAGGAAAGATATATTTGTAAAATTTTCATTCATGTATACCTATCACTGGTAGTCTACCGAACATGAGTTTCTAAACTTGAATGGGACTTTCTAAAAATTTAAGTACTTTACCAATTGTATGAATGTTTACACTTGAATTAGTCACTGTATTCTTCTGCCTTTTTTTGTTCGCTGGGAAGCATAGGTCATCAACAAATAATCTCCAATCACTTCTCTCCTGGGCCAGCCTCTCCATAGATATCCGTGTTTGCCCCGTCTTCTTCATCTCTCCCTCCAGTTCTCTGCTCCATGTTGGCCTTGGCCGACCCTCGATCTTTCACCCTCTGGGTTCCATGTTAGACTCTGTCTTGTTATTGTGTTGGGGTCATTTCTAAGCGTGTGGCCTATCCACCTCCTTTTAGTTCATTTTAAATCTTTTTCCATCTGATACTTGTCCAGTTTTTTCCCATAGATTAATGTTTGAAATAATTTCAAGCCAGAATATTTTGACAATTCTCCTCAGACATCTATTTATGAATGATTGTATTTTTTGTATGGTTGTTTTCGTGGTTCTCCATGTTTCTGAGCCATATGTTAGCACTGACTTGACATTTGAGTTGAATATCCTTAGTTTGATTCTTTCTGGTAAACTCTTGTTGGACAATACTTTGTTAAGGCTTAAAAATGCTTGTCGTGCCTTCTATATCCTGGTTTTGACATCTTCTTCCACACCTTCCTTGCCATCAATCATGGTACCCAGGTAGCAGAATTTGTCCATATTTTCCAGCGGTTCTCCTTTTAGGGTTATTGGGAGAGTGTTTCAGGTTTTACAGTTGCGAAGTCTTGATTTTCTTGTAGTTGAGTCTGAGTCCCATAGATGATGCTATAGTCTCAATGGCATCCGTTTTTCTCCTGCATTTGCTTGTGCATGTGTGAAAGCAAAGCAAAGCGATATCATTGGCGAAGTCTAGGTCGTGAACTCGTTTTGTCATAGTCCATTGAATGCCATTTCTGCTGCCATCTGTTGCATTTTTCATCAGGAAGTCGATGGCTAAGAGAAACAGAAAGGGAGAAAGAAGACAGCCTTGGCGAACTCCGTCTTGATGCTGAGAGATTCAGAGACTTCTCCAGCATGTACAATTTTCACCGTCATATCTTCATATGATTTCTGTATTGTTCTTGTAAGTTTTAAGGGTACTCCATAATGTCGCAGGAATTTCCAAAGAGAATCCCCTATGGAGGCTGTCAAATGCTTTCTCAAAGTCGATGAAATTCATGTATAGGGGTGAATTCCACTCTAACGATTGCTTAACAATGATGCGCAATGTGGCTATTTAGTCAGTACATGATCTATTCTGTCTAAATCCTGCTTGCTCATCTCGTGGTTGTGCATCAATTGCCCGTTTAAATCTTTCAAGGATAACCTTGTTGAGAATTTTTCCTGGAACTGACAGTAGCATTATCCCCTGTAGTTAATACTCTCATTGATGTCTCTCTTTTTAGGTAATTTGACAGGACCCTCTTTCCAGTCATTTGGAAATTCTTCCTTTCCCAGATCTTTGTGAAAAGGCTTTGTAACGTGGCAATGGAGCACTCTGTGTTTGTTTTCAGTGCTTCTTCAGGTATACCATCCGATCCTGCTGCCTTTCCATTCTTAATCTTTCCGATTGCGTGTCGAGTCTCTGCTGGTGTTGGGGCAACTGTAGCTAAATCTAGGTCTTCTATTGCCTCCTCTATGTTTAGAATTTGTGAAGGTAGTTGTCGATTCAGCAGTTCTGAACTTTAACATCACTGAGAGAGGATCTAAATCGTTTGTCAGATGGTCAGTTTGTTTCTGTGTCTTTTGATCTGGTGAAATCTAAGTGGCAAGGTGTATTCTTTTGTGTTTGAAAAGACTGCCTCCTATCATAAGGTTGTAGCTTGCACACAGGTCCACAAAAAGTTCTCCGTTTTCATTCATTGTCTGTGACTTCTTCAAATCCTTTATTGTCATCCCCTATTTTGGCGTTGAAATCTCCCATTACTATTGAAATGTCCCTCGATGTTTTCCAGCTTTTGCATGAGCCACTCATAGAAATATACTCTGATATGCTCTTCCTTGTCATTCGTTGGGGCATAATTTTGGATGCCATTTAGATTTATTCACTGGTTACTGGTTCTAAAAGTCGCTGGCTGATAATCTGAAGTCCCATTGGTTTCCATGAAATAAGTGAAGTCTGGGCTTTTCTTGATAACATAAAACTAACTTCTCCAAAGTGGGTTGCATTGTTGTCAGTATTTCCTGAATAAATTATCGTTTCACCAGTTATCAATTTTGTTTCTCCTAATCCTATCCGATGAGTTTCACTGATTCCAAGAATATCCAGTTGATAATTCCTGAACTCTGAGCCTATTTGTGAGAACTTACCTGTCTTGTACATAGTATGGACACTCCAGGTGCCAATTCTGGAGAATTTCCTTGGGTTAAGACGGTGGATCGGCCTGCTAGGCTGCAAATTGCATTCTCCACTGTCACAGGGAGGTGGTGTGCATTCCTGACACTTGGGGCACTAACTGTGCCCAAGGTTGGCGTAACTAAATTTTTTGTTGACGTTTCTGTCGTGATGCTGATTTTTGCAGTGTAGGATTGTTGGCCCCACACCCAACCCCCTGACTAGGAGGACCAGGATTTATTTTGGAGATTCACTCCTAGACAGGCTACCCTCCCAGGTTAATGAGCCCTGTCTGCCTATGGTTTGAAATCGAAATTTTCCATGTCCTAGATAGACTACCTTACCAGACTGATGAGATCTATCTACCCGGGAGAGAGGTTATAAAGGCACCCCGATTCGCCTGCTAGTCATTTCTGTGGGTATGTTGGGGTATTTTCTAAGAGCTGAGTTCCCATTCTCCAACCCCATCCCTGCCTCTATGACCAGCACCAGATTGTCCACGACTGCTTATTGGTTATTGGCAGCTAACTTCTATATCTAGAGGCCATTCCACTATCCGCAACCCTGTGGACGTGCCTGATAGGGGATGGTCGCTCCCACAATCAAGGTATTGCATGAAATGAATTACAAAATATTCAGAAATTGACAAAGATATTACGTCAGAAAGAAAAAAAATCACTAATAAAAACATGTTTTCAGAGCATGTGATGTACATTTCTGTAAGTTTATGCATATTATGCAATTCAAAGAAGACATAAAAGGTCAGCCAAATAGTTAAATATTCAAATATCTTAAAATCCGTCTTCTGTTTTTAGTATGTATATATTTTGTTGTATCTTTTATGTCAGAGACATTGATTTCATTTATTAGAGTTCATAATTTTCTTTCTTTTATTGCTTTTAGCTTAGCCCACCTCATTGATAGTTCTGTGGTTGGTAAATTTATCTGTGCTCTGGAACAGTTCACACAACCAGACATGATATTCAAGGTAGGTTTCAGATGACTTCCTAGTATTGAAATACCTCCAATGCATTATTTATATAATGTAATCAGCAGTTAAGTTGACTGAATGTCAATTTCATTAAATTTAAAGATAACTTGATATGCATGATTTACAGACAGGAATGATACATTTTCAGATAAATATCACCAATACATAATATATAATTTAGAAGTCACAGATATGCAGTGGACCATAGGGGAGTTTATGCAGTGGACCTTTGGGGAATGTATTTAGTGGACCATTAGAGAATATATTCAATGGACCAATGGGGAATATATTCAATGGACCAATGGGGAATATATTCAATAGACCAATGGGGAATATATTCAATGGACCATTGGGGAATATATTCAATGGACCAATGGGGAATATATTCAATGGACCAATGGGGAATATATTCAATAGACCAATGGGAAATATATTCAATCGACCAATGGGGAATATATTCAATAGACCATTGGGGAATATATTCAATGGATCATTGGAGAATATATTCAATGGACCAATGGGAATATATTCAATGGACCATTGGGGAATATATTCAATGGACCACTGGGGAATGTATTTAGTGGACCACTGGGGAATGTATTTAGTGGACCATTTGGGGAATATATTCAATGGACCATTGGGGAATGTATTTAGTGGACCATTAGGTAATGTATTTAGTGGACCATTGGGAAATATATTCAATGGACCTTAGGGGAATATATTCAATGGACCATTGGGGAATGTATTTAGTGAACCATTGGGGAATGTATTTAGTGGACCATTGGGGAATATATTCAATGGACCATTAGGGAATATATTCAATGGACCATTAGGGAATATATTCAATGGACCATTGGGGAATATATTCAATGGACCATTGGGGAATATATTCAGTGAACCATTGGGGGATATATTAAGTGGATCATGGGGGATATATCAGTGGACCATTTGAAAATATATTCAATGGACCATTGGGGAATATATTCAATGGACCATTGGGGAATATATTCAGTGGACCATTGGGGAATATATTCAGTGAACCATTGGGGGATATATTAAGTGGATCATGGGGGATATAGTCAGTGGACCATTTGAAAATATATTCAATGGACCATTAGGGAATATATTCAATGGACCATTGGGGAATATATTCAATGGACCATTGGGGAATATATTCAGTGGACCATTGGGGAATATATTCAGTGGACCATGGGGGATATATTAAGTGAACCATTTGGGAATATATTCAGTGGACCATTGGGGAATATATTCAGTGGACCATTGGGGAATATATTCTGTGGACCATTGGGGAACATATGCAATAGACCATTGGGGAATATATTCAATGGAGCTTTGGAGGATATATTCAGTGGACCATTGGGGGATATATTCAGTTGACCATTTGGGAATATATTCAATGGACCATTGGGGAATATATTAAGTGGATCATTGGGGAATATATTCAGTGGACCATTGGGGAATATATTCAGAGGACCATTGGGGAATATATTCAGTGGACCATTGGGGAATATATTCAATGGACCATTGGGAATATATGCAATGGACCATTGGGGAATATATGCAATAGTCCATTGGGGAATATATCCAGTGGATCTTTGGGGAATATATTCAGTTGACCTTTGGGGAATATATACAGTGCACCATTGGGGAATATGTTCAGTGGACCTTTGGGAAATATATGCAGTAGAGCATTGGGGAATATTGGGTGATTGAAATCTCAAGGACACTGGCTTGGGGGGGGGGGGGTCACCTGGACTGGCGAGTTTGGGACCAAAAGGTTGATTTTCTGTTCTTTGCATATTCGGGTAGAATGATCATTTGTCTACAAGTTCATGGCAGAAAAATGTCCATATGATGTATAAAAAAATGTTTACAAATATTTTGTAGGCGAGGACAGGTAAAAAACGGCAGTAAAAACCCGTATATTGGTGGTTAATCGCCAAATGTGGTATCACCAAGATGACCTAGTTTCTGCCGATATCTCTTGTCGCATCGGCCCATCACTGTGGGATGTAAGAGGCGTTGCGCGTCAGTGTGTATGTAAACACACGCACAAGCATAGGATATAGAGGAATAAAACAAAAAAATGGTTATTTTAACATCTGTTTTCAGAACAGTGCACATCTAAACCTAGATTTATAACCCTCTTTACATTAGTAACAATGCCAGAGACTGTCGAAGGAGTAAGGGGGCTGTTACAACAAGGGAAACCCGACTGAAGCGTTTGTTTTGTGTTATTTTCTTTTGATATTTTTACTTGCATTTTTCTCGAAAGGTAGTTTTGCCACACTAAAATTTTATCTCCTCCGTCATTTACCGAACAATTTGTATTATATTTGGCACACAGGTTCCTCTTGTCAATGTTAATAGAATGACGTTGTTTTTTTTTATATGTATTGTAAACTTTTTGAAAAAAAAAATAAAATTTTGTAATAAAAATGCCGTTTTTGTACATTCACAGTATATAGTATTTTAAAAAATTCATTAAAAAAAACCTATCCAAAATATCGAAAAAAACCCGACGTTGCTTCTTAGATATTGAATGGAAAAGACGATTTGCACAGGTTTTGAGTGATTTTATTCATAACTAAGGAGGAGATAGATTTTGAAAATTGAGTCAAAATCCAAGATGGCAGCCGTTTCTATGGCCACCAAGGACGTTACAAACGTTTCAATGATATAGGACGACTGTATTTTGACAGTTACTCATGTACATACTAAAAGCAAAAATGAATCACTTCAGGTGACCCCCCCCCCTTAATACAGTTCACCCAGACTTGATTTTTAAAAATTTGGCAGAGGAATACTGGCTGTACTCTCACTACTTCACTCCAATGTGAAATAAGTATCATGACATTCATTGGGTCAAAGCTTATTCTATTGGCTAAATCTTGCTGATATGTTGATAAGTTTCTATTTTTCCATTCAACTTATTCTTTTCAAAAGAAAATCTCACACAGGATTTGCAAAGTTTTAAATATGAAGCGTAACATCTGTGAAACTTGGTGACTAGGATATTTGCCTTAAGTATTTCATGAAGAGAAACACTTTATTTGTAATTTTTGCCAATGTTCCTTTTTATCGAATGTAAGATATTGCCCCTTTCGTATAAACACATGGAATTCTCATCTTTGTTTAGGACTGGACAGATGAAATGAAGAAAATGTTGGCTTCCAAGAAAAAAAGTTACCCGAGGATATAAAGAATTCCTACATCAGAATGTACAACGCTCTTCTCAACACTAATCAGCAAGCACCTGACAGCCTGTTCTCTGAAAGCTCAACTTCCAATAGCATCCCAATGGGAGATTATCGCAAAACATTTGCTTCTGTAAGTTAAAACTTTGTGATGGGTTTGAATATAGTTGCTTCGTTTTATAAGGAAAATCAATTCCGCTCTCTTGAGATATTAACAGTAATTAAGCGTGGGGGTGCGCGCGCCACCTGGACTGGAGAGTTTTGGACCAAATGGTTGATTTTCTGTTCTTGCATATTCGGGTAGAACGATCATTTATCTACAAGTTCATGGCAGAAAAATGTCCATATGACGTATAAAAATTTTTTTACAAAATATTTTGTAGGCAAGGGTTGGTAAAAACAGTTTAAATTTTGACGTAAATTACCCTAACACTGACTGAGAAAATGGCAGTAAAAACCTGTGTATTGGCGGCTAATCACCAAATGTGGCAGCACACGATATTTGACTTCGTTTGCAGATGACGAACTGCGATCTCCCATCGCTGTGTGATGTAAGAGGCGTTAACGCGTCAGTGTGTGTGTAAATATGCGCACAAGCATAGGAAAAAACAAAAAACTGGTAATTTCAACGTCTGTTTTCAGATCAGTGCACATCTAAACCTAGATTTATACTTTCCTATTTACATTAGTAACAATGCCAGAGACTGTAGAAAGAGTAAGAGGGATGCTACAACAAAGGGAAACCCGCCTGAAGCGTTTGTTTTGTGTTTTTTTTTTTGATTTTTTTACTTGCATTTTTCGAAATGTAGTTTTTCCACACTAAAATTTTATCTCCTCCGCCATTTACCGAACGATTTGTATTATATTTGGCACACAGGTTCCTCTCTTGTCAATGTTAATAGAATGACGTCATTTTTTTTAAATATATTGTAAACTTTTTGAGAAAAAATTTTTTTTTTAATAAAAATGCCGTTTTTGTACATTCATGATATATAGTATTTTCAAAATTCATTAAAAAAAACTATCCAAAATATCGAAAAAACCCGACGTTACATCCTTAGATGTTGAATGGAAAAGACGATCTGCACAGGTTTTGAGTGATTTTATTCATAACTAAGGGATGAGATAGATTTTGAAAATTGGAGTCAAAATCCAAGATGGCGGCCGTTTCTATGGCAACCAAGGACGCATACAAATTTTTCAATAATATAGGATGACTGTATTCTGATAGTTACTGATGTACATACTAAAAGCAAAAACCTTAACTCAAAAGCAAAAAAATCACTTCAGGTCCCTTAAGTAAAAGATTATATGTGTATTTCTATAACGGTAATGCATTGTTGTGGTATGAATATGGAAAGATTATGAATAAGATTAAATAATCAGATTTGTCGTTATTAATTACTTTGATGTTTTGTTCTTTCACAGAAATTCAAGGCGGAGTTTGATAAATTTTTCGGCAGTGAAGGGAAAAAACTTGTCTCAATGTCACTCAGTGTAAGTTTAATGAGTACTTTTTCTTAATGTAAAGGATTAAGAGTTTTGTTTGTAATAAGCTATGATATCAATGACTTGTTACATAATACATTCCTCTCTGACTTTTATTATTTGCATACCTTTAATTGGCAGTAACATAGTCAATGTAATGTTGTTCATTATATGCTTTAAATGTTGTAGGCAGTTGCTAACGGATTTTCAGATTGTTTTACAATTAAAAGTATTAGAATTTGCTTTCATCAATTTACTTAGATTTGAATTACTTTTGGATAAGGATCAAGGCGTTGTATGAATGCTAATTGTAGTTGTAAAGGAATGGAGATGGAAATAGTGATGCTTTGTCTGTGAGTGCATTTATTTGAAAATGTTCATTCGATTAAAGTCTTCTTTTTTTTCAAAAGATAGAATGGATTTTTTAAATATAGAGAATTAATCCTAGCTATGACCAAAATACAGACAAGTGCATGTGAAACTCTTGTTTTACGTTATTTGCAAGTTACCATAGTATTGACAGTGGGATTTGATATTAAGACTCGACATGTCAAACGTTTCCTCTTTTGTGTAATTCAGAGAAAATAAAAGACATAACTGAGATTGCTAGTTTACGAAGAAATATTCTAGCTCTTTCAGCGCCAAAATTATTTTGATTGTCTGATTTTCTACCTACGAACTATCACTAAATTGGGAATTTTACCTTTTTGAGTGCTTGGATGAGCAAAAAAAAAGAGAAAAAAAAAAAATTATGGAAAAAAATAATAATAAATAAAGAAACCTTGAAAGGGGAAACCAGCAAAATAGCTGGGTTGTTATATTAGTGAATGTTTCATAGATTCCGTTGACACCTTTGTTTTACATCAATGATGTCTGTGTCATGTCAGGAATTCAAAAGTGTGACAGACAAACTGAGTACACTGTTCAGTGCTAGTCAAAAGGTGGTGCTGTGATACCTACAAAAGTGAAGGAATACAGCACTTGGATGGCCGAATTTACCTTTAATAAGATTCAAAATTTGGAAATTCCAGGTAAGTCATTGACTCAAAACAAGTCTAGTAAAGTTCCTTCAAGGCCATTGTGGCCCATAAACCTGGAGTTTATCCCAGTTTCTATAGCGTGTGGCAGAATAGGTGATAATAATCACCTCCTGAACATGGACGCTAGTCTGTCACAAATGTTTTACTGTTGCTTGCACCCAATTTCACTTGTGTTGAGTGGGGAAAAAATAAGTGTTAAATGTCTTTCCCAAGGAGCACAATGCAGCTTAATTGCTTTGATTATTGAGAATAAGTACTTTGGGTGCTGTGGGGATCCCATGATGACCCCAAAGCTTGCTCTGACTGAAAGGCTCAGTTTGCTGTTAGTTGCTTGAGATGAGAACCCCAGCCATTATGATTATACTTTTGATAATACATTTTAGTATGGTTCTGAAGGGAACTCTGTAGTTCAGAGGCAAAGGTCGTGGATTCAAGCCCCAGCAGGTTGAAAAGTTATTTCGAGTTATTTTTCAAGTGAAATCTATCCCACTGGTTCAGGTAGGTAGATCCACATCTAGTCCCATCGGAAATGGACAATAAAAAGGAGGTCCTGCGTACAGATCACAACACTCTGTGCATGACCCCTTGGCTGTTTATGCACGTTAAAGACCCTTGGCTGTTTGTGCACATTAAGACACCTTGGCTGTTTGTGCACGTTAAAGACCCTTGGCTGTTTGTGCACGTTAAAGACCCCTTGGCTGTTTATGCATGTTAAAGACCCTTGGCTGTTTGTGCACGTTAAAGACCCCTTGGCTGTTTGTGCACGTTAAAGACCCTTGGCTGTTTGTGCACGTTAAAGACCCCTTGGCTGTTTGTGCACGTTAAAGACCCTTGGCTGTTTGTGCACGTTAAAGACCCCTTGGTTGTTTGTGCACGTTAAAGACCCTTGGCTGTTTATGCATGTTAAAGACCCCTTGGCTGTTTGTGCACGTTAAAGACCCCTTTGGCTGTTTGTGCACGTTAAAGACCCCTTGGATGTTTGTGCACGTTAAAGACCCCTTGGCTGTTTGTGCACGTTAAAGACCCCTTGGCTGTTTGTGCACGTTAAAGACCCCTTGGCTGTTTGTGCACGTTAAAGACCTTGGCTGTTTTGTGCACGTTAAAGACCCCTTGGCTGTTTGTGCACGTTAAAGACCCCTTGGCTGTTTACAGGGCAAAAAAAAAAAAAAAATTAAAATCCTACCAACATACCCCCAAGATTACCTTAGTTGAGGATGTGGGTTGAATCAAATCAAATTCTAAATATGACATTCAAGGCGGAATGATTGAAATTCAGAAGAAATGGTGAATGGAATTTTATGTTTAATGCATTAGGATAAAAATTTGCAAGGCTGTGATCTTTTCCAACAATTTGATATTTCATCTAAAAAACATGTGATCTTTTTCAACAATTTGATATTTCATCTAAAAAACAGTAAAAATGTTTCAGATTTTAACCCCAGCACAGTAAGTTAAAGTGTAATTCAATGAAATTCAGAGGAAAAATTTAAAGAAAAGTTTTCACACTTGGTTCCTCAATACTAAGTTCTTTAATGGAAAGATCATTGTTAACTCATTTGAAAATTTGACATTTCATTCATCTCATCAATAGGACAATACACTGGTCTGCAGAAACCATTACCAGAATATCACATCTTCATAGCAGGCTTCAACGAAAGAGTGAGTTATGAAATTGGTATCAGTTATGGTACAAGTTCATTATTTCTCAATTCTTGCTTCTCAAATTGTTCTTTTCAGCTTTCAACTGTTCGATGACAGAGATTTCAACCCTCGGTGATCGATGGCCAATGATTTAACATATGGGGTAGCATCTGAACTTTTATGGCAAATTAATCTTTAAAATGTGTATCTGTAGAAAAAAAAATGCTTATTTGAACGGAAATTACAAAATTATGAGCTTTTTCTTCAATGAGTCACTTTCCGGTCAGCCACCATCTTGGTTTTCTATGTAGACAAAGAAACATCGATCTACAAAACTGTCACAAAAATTAATCAAAAAGCCATCCTGGAGATGATAGAAGCTTCTGATGATATTAAGATGAAACCTGTAGAGGTGGAAGGCGAGGAAAAACAGCGCTAAGGAAATGCCACCCTCAGGGAGCTGATATCTTTCAATTACACAACCAGCAAGTGAGGAAAACCCCTAAAATGGAAATGCTGAGTCTTCTTAGTATGACTAGATCTAGTAATGTAGCAGAAATCTTTACTTTGTTCAATGCAACATGCATCATGTCATGCACAATTCATGGAAATGTAGATCTATAACTATCCATTCAACCACTCATTTAATGGCTAGATCAAGTCCAGGTCTAATTCTAAATCTAGCTACTGTTTACTAAACGTGAAAATAGTGTTTTGACACTATATATGTTATTTTCTAATGACGCGTTTAGCTCCTGCCAATCTGTCCCATGATGCATTGTGCGCTTTCCCAAATCGGTGGTAGCTCTTTTGCGTGGCTGTTTTTTTACTAGTGCTATTCATTGTATAATGACAGCAGAAGACATACACGCTGACTTAAACATTTAAATGTTATCTATCTAAACATGTGAATTAACATGTATGACTAGATTTATTTAGATATACATCATAAAATAGTGGGAAACTAGTTGCTATGGCATCTTTGACATCCTATGTGTCATTTCACGACTCTGCGACTGCCAGCTGGGAGAGCAGAACGCTAAAACTACTTATTCTTAAGTGCTTGCATTTTCACCCTTTCGAACTTTAGAAATCTAGATTGCTCAAGTCCGACTATCTTGTGTTCCCATAGAATCTAATAAGTAATTGAGGTTTTTATATCACTCTTGTAAAAACATTTGTTGTATCTCCCTGTGTCTAGATTTAATTATATTAGGTTCTTGTTCTGGATTAAGATGTTCTCCCTGTCCAACGAAAGAGTTAAAAAGAAATAGGAAACGAGAAAAGAAGAATAAATTTGAACTTGTAGTAAAGTTAAGACATTTAATAATTTGTTACAGAAATTGAGTATTAAAAACAGACTTCACAAAATACAAAATTACATTTTATGACTATGAATCAAAATGTAAAACTACAGGGGCGTTTAGCTCGTTTCAGGTATTCCCAAAATTGGCCGTGGTAACACTTACGCGTCGTCGTATTTCCTCAATGCTTTCTTTCTTTCTTTATCAGCTTCCATTGTACCTTCCGGTGTATGGGTTTAGATGCCCGAAATGATCTTTCTCCAGGTTGCCCTGTACTGACATTTGCTGTTTCTTTCCATGAAAGTTAAATTTCTTTGCTTTAATGTCTCTTATATATCTTCTTCCCACTTTCTCTGAGGTCTTCCTTTTGGTCTTTTACCTTGAGTATTAGCACTGTATACTGATTTAGCTATTCTATTGTCATTCATTCTGTTAACCTGCCCAAACCATCTCAGTTGATTCATTTTTTATCTTAGTTTTTATGCTATCTGCTTTGGTTTGATCCCTTATTCTTATTGTTGTGTTTCTGATTTTGTCTCTTTTAGTTTTCCCTTGTACTCTTCTAAGATATTTTATTTCGGCTGCTTGTAGTCTACAGTATTCTCCACTGTCTAAGGTCCAGGTTTCACTGCCATAGAGGAGAGTATAAATTGTGTTGTATACTGCTATTTTGGTTTTTGTTGACATTCTTGTTTACCTTTCCCAGATGGTTATATATTGCACTTGTCTTTTGGATTCTCTGGCTGATTTCTTCTCTTAGTTTTCCCTCCGATTTAATCATTACTCCTAGGTAATTGTAGTTTTCAACTTGTTCTAAATTCTCCCTTGCCAATTTAAGATTTTGTGTTTTAGCTTCCCTAGTTACTAGCATTGTTTTGGTTTTCTTTGCATTTACTCTCATTCCTCTCTTATTTAATTCATTATTCATCATGTTGATATTGACTGGATGGAGATCCCTTTCTGATTTTCCAAACAGAACTAAATCATCAGCAAATGAAAGCATTGATACATTTACTAGTTTGAGCTTCCACATACCTACATTCATTTTCTTCATTTTTGAAGATGCCTTTGCAACTGAATCCATAAATGTGATAAACAAAAGAGGACTTACAACCCTGTCTTACTCCTATATCTACATCAAATTCTGCAGATACATTTCCAGCTACTCTCACTGCACATGTTGGTTTATTGTAAAAACTTTTAATGGCTTCTATTAAATTTTGCTCTACGTTGTGTTCTTTTAAGAAATGCCATAGTTCGTCCCTCCTCACAGTGTCAAATGCCTTTTCTAAGTCAATAAAACACAGGTGCAAGTTAATGTTTCTCTCAAAGAATGTTTCTATTATTTATCTAATTGTAAATATGTAGTCTTGTACACTTCTTCCTGGTCTAAATCCACTCTGGTGTTCTTCAATCTGATCCTCTCCTCTTTTCCTTAGTCTCATTTCCAGAATCCTGGCATACACTTTTTCTGGTACGCTAAGTAGTGATATCCCTCTATAGTTTGAGCATTCCATAGTTGATCCTTTCTTGTGTATTGGTACTAGTGTTCCCTTCTTCCAGTCGTCTGGCACCTGTTTTGACTTCCATGTCTGTTGACATATTGTATGTAGTAGTTTGTCTGCCTTTCTCCCTTGGTTTTTAATCATTTCTGGATAAACTTGATCTGCTTCTGGGGCCTTTCCTAATTTCACTTTTCTTATAACTGTTTGGATTTCTTCCATTGAGATATCTACATCTCCAGTTGTGTCATCTGGTTTACTTGTTACTCTTACTAATTGATCTTTACTCCTTGTTTCATATGTTGTGGAGGGATTATGTAATTGTTAAAAATACTTCCTCCACGTTTCCATTATTTCTGTCTTCTTGGCGTTCTTAATTTGTCATATTAGGCATGATTTGGTTTTTCTCATACTCTTCATTACTCCCAAGAACAGCTTTTGATTCTTTGATAGCTTTCTTGAAGTTTTTGTCCAAACTCTTCCCACTGTTCCTGTTTTGCTTTCTTAACTTCCTCTTTGGTGATAGTTCTTTTACTCACGTAATCTATCCTATCCTCTGGTCTCTTTGTTTGCAAATATTTCCTCCAGGCATCCTTCTTTTCTTTGATCTTAGTCTTGACATTCTCATTCCACTATGCTGTTCTTTTCCTATCTCCTTTAATTTGTTTCCTACCACAGACTTCTTCAGTACAACTGAGGAGTGTTTCTTTATACATTTGCCACTTTTCTTCTATTGTGCTATCACTTCAGATCCATCTGCCTTTCACTGATAAATCTTTTTATCTTGGATTGGTATATCTGTTTCACTACTGGTTTATTTAGTTTTTCTATTTTGGATTTAGTCCTCTTTCTTTCTTTCCTTTTCTGTTTGTTTTCTTCAGTTAGTAATCTCATTTTAGCTATCACTAGGCGATGATCACTAAATATTTCAGCTCCTCTGTTTACTCTTGCATCCATTGTACTGTCAAAAAAGGGAGCTACTAACTATTATGTAGTCTATGATTGACTTTTCACATCTGTCTTGATTTACTCTTGCATATTTGTGGATATCTTTAAGAGGAAAAAATGTGTTAGCTATTTTCATGTTATTCTTTAGGCAAAAATCTATTAGTCTCTCTCCATTTGGAGAAGTTGTTGTTTCTCCTTCTTTACCTATTATTCCTCCTGATTTTTCTACATTGTTGTCTACTCTAGCGTTTAAATCTCCTAAAACCATTAGTTCCTGTTTTGGTTTGCAGTTTTGAAGATTTTTTTTTTTTTTTTGGTGGCATCTTTGTTTGGTCCATAAGCTATTAATAATTTAATTTCTCTTCCTTTGGTTTAATATCATCCTCTAATAGCCATGGGCTTATATATTTCCAACGTTCTAGTAGTTTTTCTTGTCTTTTATGCATTAGGAGGCCTACTCCTGGTCTAGCTCTATCTTTGACATCTACTCCTGAGAAGACTAAAGTATGATTTAGTCCTACATTTTCTATTCCTTGTCCTTTTTTTCTTTGTTTCTGTAATGGCTAAAATGTCTACTTTGAATTTTCCATTTATTGCCCTAATATTCCATGTTTCAAAACTCACAGGCTGTGTTCTTTTCCAGAGTTGTCTTCGAAAGTTCAAGCCAGATATATCATCATATGTACTACTTTGAATCAGTCTGGTTTTGGATAAGCAGGGGATTGGCCCACTGTACCTAGGTAGATGATGGGGCTGCCACTTTGAGGTCCCTTGCCAGGTTTTGCTATTTTCTGTCAGGGTTATCTTCCTTAGCCTTTGGTTGCTCAAAACCAGCTCGCAAGGCAACAGGTTGTTATTTTCTGTCAAGGTTAACTCCCTTAGCCTTTGGGCAACCAAGACCCGCCTGCAAGGCAGCAGGAGATTCGTGGAGGGTGGGCCCGCCAATCCCCGTACAGGTGCTCACCTGTCCACTGCCGGATTTCCTCAATGCAAAATCATAATATAATACTTTCGCATAGAATGTGAGACTGTACTTCAATCTAACTCAGTTCAAACAAAGAAAATAGATAATATATTGATCTTGTTCAACGCCAGTCAATAAGTTCTAAAAATAGGAACACGTAGGATGTTATGTACTACTACTCCATAATTTCTAGTTATTGTTATTATCATTATTGGTGGTCAACCTGTTCCTTTTCCTTCTTCTTCTCTTTTTATTATAATAATCATCACCACAAATGTTGGCATTTTTATTTACAGTATTAGAATGATTATTAACAAGAGTATAGAATAATGGTAACAGTAGTTATACTACTTTTGTTTTAACATGGATACTCACTGCCCTCGTATTTTACTTTAATTAAATAAGGGTTTCAGACTCCACAAAAAGAGTTGCCACCGATCTGTTTCTGAAACAAGGGCAGATAGTGTCGCGCACTAAACGCCCCATTGCTCTTAGTCTCGTTCTAATTGACATTGTCACCCAATTTTGGCTTTGATGACTAAGACAGTTCAATAAGGTTTTATCACTGAAATTCAAAAATTGAATTCCCCCCCTGGGTATGATGGGGGGGGGTCCCTGGAGTGAAAATTTTCCCGTTTGTTCCTATCAATTTAACTTATGTATAGGTGTAATGGGCATGGTGTACTGAGTTGAAACATGTCAGGGTTTTTCGGACGCTTCCGGTTGCCATCTTGGATTTTGCCCCAAATTTCACCACGTTCAATATCGATAGGCTTCTACATTTTTCGACAAATTTCTTTGAAACTTGGCACATAACTTATTTGATACAATATCTAAATTTAGACATATCGGATTATTGTTTTATTCGTAAGTTTTGTTTCTATAAATTTTTGAAAATAGCATATGAGAACAACCCAAAATATACAAAAATACTGTTTAAAATTCAATTTTTCCAAAACTATAATACAAATTGAAAAAAGCATCCGACGATTGTTTTGTTTTCCCTCACTCATCATCTATACCAAATGTCATCATCGTGTAAGTACCAGAAATAAAAAAGTAGATAGGAAATAATGAACAAAAAAACTACATTTTAAGAAAATCGTATTTTTCTCTTATTTTCTGTTATTTGAATATATGTTTCTCCATAAACCAAAGAAAAGAGTAGGATAATACTTTGAAACATCATAAGATCTTGAGAGGCACCTGTTTCAAGTGCACCAGCACCTTTTTACTCATTTTGAGACAGTGCCTTTTGATTATTGGTGCATGGAATATGTCCTGTATTTTCCGGACGATCTAAGGCAATATTCATAATAGATCCTCAAATAAGTTTTTTGGGATATCGTTTATTGTGACGATCAAAATGAGTACGTTAGATAATATTTCTGGCTTTTATTGTATGATAGCTGTGTTGAAAGGTAGGCCTGTATCGTTTCAAAAAAATGTGTATAATTTCAAAGAATCGATACTGAGCTTCTTGACTGATATCATTGTGACGAGAATGAACTACTCTATCCACTAGTATGATAGACTAGATTTGTCCCATTTTCAGCAAAAGTTACAATCCCCTTTTGTTTTTCAGGTTCTCGTGTTAGCCTCATTGAGAAAGCCAAAAAGGATTGTGATTCGAGGAAATGATGAACGTGACCATCCATATTTAGTGAAAGGTGGGGAGGATTTGCGCATGGACCAGAGAATTGAAAGCTTGTTCTACATCATGAACAAGGTCATGGGTGCAGATTCTGTATGTTCAGAGAGAAAGCTACATCTGACAACCTACCAGGTCATTCCAATGACTCCAAGGTAGGGGAGTTTTAGTCTATTTCATGTTCACATTAGGTATAGTAATAGTAATAATTCATTTGTACTGAATATCATGGGTGGTTGATGGGTGCTGCTGGTAGGTTTATTTCTTTTTGCTCTTTCACCTAAATACCCCTGTAGTTTTACATTTTGATTCATAGTCATAAAATGTAATTTTGTATTTTGTGAAGTCTGTTTTAAATTCTCAATTTTCTTGTACTCTTTTGACAGCATTTATTGTTTATTTGAAGCATGTTTTGAATGATTGAGAACGGAATATATGTTTGTTGTATTGATGTAGATAATATGAGAGCTACATTCGATTTTTGTACTTTTGCTGATGTACATATTGATGATTACACAATGACACAAAGAGTTAAAGACGAATTTGAATTTATTGCTTTGGGTGTACAGATTTTTGATGACTTACATTTGAAATGATTTAAAAATAAAGTTGTATTTGAAGTGTTGGAGCTGTTGGATAAAATGCCTTATATCTAATTTTGTAATGTTGACATATTTGAAGATTTTGACCGCAGTATGTAAGGCATTTAGTGAAATAAGAGCATATTTACACAACGGCTGAATGAGGTTTTTTAAAGATAATATTTGCATTAAATTTTGACTGACGAAGCTGAACAGGATAAAAGGCCACAGCTGAAACCTTACTCAAATGATGGGCAATTCACTTTGTCAAAGGCGAAATATGACAATAAGTGACAACTCCACTAATATAGACAGAACAAACATGTGACGTTTTGGGTATAACCCTTTGCAGACAACAAATGAGAAATATCTAGAATCTAGATCTAGATCCAAGCCCTACCTCAGGCATCACACAATGTGATGTCAGAAGAAAACAGAAAGGAGGAAGTGATGATAAGAAACTTGAGTAGTGTGAAGAATATAAAGGCGTGAGAATGGAAGGTTCAGATCTAGAATGAAATAAAAATATGAACATAAGTAAGTGATAAAAGGTGAGAAGGAGATAGAGAGAAGGAGAGAGAGAGAGAGAGAGAGAGAGAGAGAGAGAGAGAGAGAGAGAGAGAGAGAGAGAGAGAGAGAGAGAGAGAGAGAGAGAGAGAGAGAGAGAGAGAGAGAGAGAGAGAGGGGGAGTGAGGGAGGGAGGGAGGGAGGAAGAGAAGGAAAGAGAGAGAGAGAAGGGAAGAAAAAAGAGGCAGGGAAGAAAGAAAGGGAGTGAGACGTGTGAGTATGGGAAACAAGAAAGAAAAAATAGGATAACTATAGATCTATATCTTATTGGGTCTAGAAAGAAGAAATGATAGAGAATGAATGAAAGGAAGTATCACTCAAGGCAAAAATTTACACTAAAGGTGCGAATGTATACAAAGTACAAATGTATCAATGCAATAAGGGAACAGAATAAACGACTTATCTGAAATTCCAATTAGCACTAGCTGATGCAACCCTTCAAGCCCTGTACTGTGTACTTAATAACTGACACACATTAATGAGAAATGATCTGCATTACCCATGTACATGTGCATGATTTTCTGACTTGATCTTGCCATTTTTAGAGTTGGTTTCATTGAGTGGATGTCCAATACTTCCCCTCTGAAGGATTTTCTGTATAATTCTTTGACGACGGAGGAACAGAAGTACCTAGATGGGCTGTAAGTACCAGAAAGTACCGTGCCTCTCTCAACCCTAAGCCTAACTTCATCTTTTTCCATCTAAACATACATATAACTATTGTCATTGTACTATAGTGATTTTTGCCTTTTCAATCTTGAATTGTTGTATACCATGCGCTATTATTACCCTTGTATATACGTATCTTGTTCTACTGTGAAACTTGATGTACTACCAAGCAAATGTGCCTGTATTTCGGGACAATAAAGATATATAATCTTATCTTTTCTTATCATTCTTATCTTGTTACATCAGCCTGGGGATTTTACCATTCTTGAAAATTCACAGCTCAGAGCTGAGACTAATTTTAGTTAATTTCTATAAATGAAGAGCTATACTTTCATTCTGTATTGTGTACTGTTCCATTTCATTCAAATTATGTTCCCTGAGCCGAAGAGAAATTCCATTCCAATATCAGCAGCATTAAGGCTACTAGCCAATATTGCTGCCTGTTGACTGGACACCTTATTAATTAAATACAATCACAATCAGTAGAAAGTAATTCTTCGCCAATGACAAAGGCACATCACTCAACCTTATGGTTTGAAAGCTTATCATGTGTAGAAGTTATGGAGGTCTGGTTTGAAAGCTTATCGTTTGTTTAAGTTATGGAGGTCTGGTTTGAAAGCTTATCGTTTGTATAAGTTATGGAGATCTGGTTTGAAAGCTTATCGTTTGTATAAGTTATGGAGGTCCTGTTTGAAAGCTTTTGTTTGTATAAGTTATGGAGGTCTGGTTTGAAAGCTTATCGTTTGTATAAGTTATGGAGGTCTGGTTTGAAAGCTTATCGTTTGTATAAGTTATGGAGGTCTGGTTTGAAAGCTTATCGTTTGTATAAGTTATGGAGGTCTGGTTTGAAAGCTTATCGTTTGTATAAGTTATGGAGGTCTGGTTTGAAAGCTTATCGTTTGTATAAGTTATGGAGGTCTGGTTTGAAAGCGTATCGTTTGTATAAGTTATGGAGGTCTGGTTTGAAAGCTTATCGTTTGTATAAGTTATGGAGGTCTGGTTTGAAAGCTTATCGTTTGTATAAGTTATGGAGGTTTGGTTTGAAAGCTTATCGTGATTACAAGATTGACGCAACTTCCATTTACAGTTTGATTATGATGTGTTATAGGCTCAACTGGCAAATGTGTTCAATCTGGAATCATCACTGTTCTGACAAACTCAAAACAATAAAGTTCACTCTCAACTTTAAACACATTGGTATCCAATTAATAATCTTATTTTAATATGTATATATAGTATCTAATGTGTTTCTTTCTTGACTGTTTGTTAAGTCTGATAAAATGTCATTTTTTACACCTGTAGTCAAGGACCCAAAAGGACGTACATGGAATGGACTAATAGAGTGGAGAGTAAAGGTGCAAATTTTCAAAAGATTTACGATGCTGTGTGTACCAAATACAACCAGACGGATACCAAGAGGGAATTCGGACGAGAGAAGGCAAAATTCCATGGGATTTGTCACGGTAATCTTTGAATTTCTTCTAACTGCCTTTCTTTTTCTTCTCTCCCCCCCCCTCCCTCTTCCCCCTTAAAAAGCCTTTACTCATAAAAAAAATTATAGATTGTAAGAATAAAAGGAAACATTAAAGTCATAATGAATTTTTGTCAACATAAAGAATATAAGTTATGAATCACTTCTGACACCCTAAATATATTACAAATGAGAATAAAAGACAAATCAATTCTCTTATTACATAATACTATGAGTATGTTGTTCCAAACTGGCTTTAAAATGTCCCAGAATCTGATACACAAAAAAAAAAATTAACATTGAGATTTTTACCATGTTCAAGTGTTGCTTTAATTCTTTGATCGTTGCATGTAAGACAATGATTGATACATCATTCCTTACACCTTTGCAGACTATTTTTTGGTCTCTGTTCAACCAAAGACTTGTCATATATCATATTCATACATACACACTTACATCTGCATGATTATTTCTGTTTCTATTTTTAGGTACATCATGCACAGTATTAGATAAATAAGAGGACAACATGACTCACACATGCATTTAATGATGTTGTGTTTGTTTTGTGTTTGCAGAAGAGCCATTCATAAAATCAGTTCATCTCCTGAGGCTTTTCATGTCCTTCGCTCAGCCATGGTGTCTTCTCATGCCACCATTTGCATCTGCCAGTATTTGCTGGGCATCGGGGATCGGCACATGTCCAATTTCATGGTCAATCTGAAGACTGGACGCATGGTTGGCATCGACTTTGGTCACAACTTTGGCACAGCTACTCAGGTCAGTTCTCTACCCAGCCTTCTCATTCAAGATTTCCACAAGGTTTTACTAAATTGAACTTCCTACATTTTCGTGTCTTTTTGTTTACCCACTCACCCACTGAGACACTAAACTAAACCACTAGACCAACAATATATATATATATATATATATATATTTATATATTGACAGATTTTGATGCTTCTATCCAAACGGTTACTTATCCATTCACACATGTATTCACACCCCCACCCCCTCCTTCCCATGTACACATTATACGTGAGTACCTACATACACACATATGTATACACTGTATGATTATATGTTCGTGCATATTCCCTGATACATTCATATGTACAGTATGTATATATGCATTCATATGTACATACATTCAAAATACATCTAGAAAAACTGTACATACACACATACAAACATATGCATCTGAACATACACTTACCTGCTCACCAATCTACTGAAAATCTATACACCCATCTGTCAACTAATTAGCATACACAATAACAGGCAATGCAAACTGTGATGTCTGTTTTGAAGTATTAAACCGTCTCTTTTAGGTTTTTATTGTGATAGAACAGTCATGCTTTTTTAAACTTTGAGGAATATTTCTTGTGTAAAATAGAAACATGGAAGCAGGGCACTAGATCATAAGCCAATAAATTGTACATGCTTTAAAATGGATAGAGGCTTTAGTCAACTGCTCAACATTTGTTTGAAGGAAAGGAGATAGTGAGATGTATAGCAGTTTGATTTAGTGAGTTCGACGGTTTCAAAATTGTGGTTTAAACTTTTGTTTTTAATGAATTGGTAATCTAAGATTTTAATATTTCCAATAGAACAATTGTGTTGTATCTGATTATATGACTTTGACAGACATATTGCTTGTATCCTTTACCAATGTTTTTAGTAAATCTTTGTTGCTCTCTGATCTGCTTTTGTTGTCTTTGCCCTCAGTTCCTGCCTGTGCCAGAGATGATGCCATTTCGTTTGACCCGTCAGTTGATCAATTTGAATCTTCCCATGCAAGTGAAGGGGCCAATGGAGGGTACCATGAGACACGTGCTGAGAGCTTTAAGGAATGACTGGGATCTTCTCTTTAGCACTATGGATATCTTTGCTAAGGAACCCTCAGTTGATTGGCTGGTCAGATTCTTTTATATATGAACAAGCATGTTATACCCAGGATGATATTAAGTACAATCATTAGATTGCGTCAGTACTCGATACTGAGGTTACATGTAGCAGGAACAAAACTAAACTAACTTTTAAAATTATGAAACAGGTTGAAAATGGCGGCTTAGATGAAGGAAGATTCTACTCACAGACGGAAACAATGACATTTTTAAGTAGAAAATGTTTTCAAATGAAAATGATCTTTTGGGATCATTTTCAAACTACATGCAAGATTTGGTTATTCTTATAGGCCTAGTAACAGAGCCTTTCACTCACAAAGAATGACAGAACGCAAGAATTTTATATACATGTGTATTTATATATTTTCTAGATTCATGTACAGTATTTTGCCCACCATTCAATTGAATTAATTTAGTTGAGAAATTTTCTTTTTCCTCGCACATAAAATAAAAGTGTTTTAAAATGCCACAATGAATAATGTATGTCAGATTAAAAACATAAAAATAAAAATAGAAAATCAATTATGTGTTAAATTTCCACAAAGATTTCAATGTATGATCATAAAATCAAGCACACCAGGGGTTAATGTTTTACATATAATATTAGTATTTCACGACATAAATTGTTTTTTTCATGAATGTTTTTTTACTACCAGAGTGACTTTAATTTTTCATATCTGAGTCTTTTCATTTTACTACATGTTTTCTTTTCTTTTCGATTTCTTTCTTCTTTTTCTTTATCAGTTCCCATTCTACCTTTCGGGTATGGGTTCAAATGCCGAGATGATCTTTCTCCAGGATGCCCTGTCCTGGCATTTTCTATTTCCTTCCAAAAATGTTAAATTTTTATGCTTTAATGCCTCTTTTATATCTTCTTCCCACTTTCTCTGAGGTTTGCCTTTTGATCTTTTACCTTGGGCCTTAGCACTGCATACTGATTTAGCTATTCTATTGTCATTCATTCTGTTTACATGCCCAAACCATCTTAATTGATTTATTTCTATCTTAGTTTTTATGCCAACTGCTTTGGTTTGATCTCTTATTGTTGTGTTTCTGATTTCGTCTCTTTTAGTTTTCCTTACTACTCTTCTTAGATATTTCATTTCAGTTGCCTGTACTCTACTGTATTCTCTACTGTCTAAGGTCCAAGTTTCTGCCATAGAGGACAATAAACTGTGTTGTATACTGCCTTAAAATTCTTTCCTCCTACCAAATTAACCCATTGCTTCTCAAAGGCTTAATTAGGTCATTAACCCTGAAATACTAAGCACAGGGAAGTAACTCCAGCAGCATAATGACACGGTGTCAGTAAAATATTTCTTGTGCAATCACCACTTGAAATAACTTAATTTTAAAGTCTTTTAGATTCTTGAATAATTTCTCTTTCATTTCATATATAATATGCATCCATATTATCCTTGACATTCTTCAGTTTGTTGGAACATTCAGGACTTGATTGTTCAGGTGAAGAAAGTGACTCTCCGTCAGGAGTAGACTTTTGGTTTTGATCTAGTTCTAGATTTAACCTGCTATCATTCTCAAACTCAACATGAGAGTCTGATTCACTATTAAAATTTACATCAATTGCCTCTGTGCTGCCTTAAACCTCTTTATTCCACAAGGATTTGAGAAAATAAAATCCTTTCACAGCAGGTACACATGTGTGTACTTGTCAAGAAATTTTGTCCGTCTCAAAAAATTAACGGTTCGATAACCAGTAAAGCAATTTCGATTGAGTAAACGTGTAATTTTGTTTTAATGTACTCTCCACTTCCTGAAAGCAATAGATGTAACTTATTGATCGTAGTTTCAACGTTAATAAGCTCTCAACACACACTGGTACTTTCGATATTGCGTCGGGGGCATCTGGGCGCATTGAAAAATGCGATGTTGGAATTTAGCAGGCGCATTGGGAAGCAATGGGTTATGGTAATTTAAATTCCATTATACCTAGTTGGTGCATATGTTATTAACACTAGAGAAGCGGCTCGCTCAGCCAACCCAATGGCTGCCACATGCTAGTTGGCTCGCTGACAGCCAGCGCCACAGCGCCTAGCTGCCCACAAAGTTTTACGAGTTCTCGGAAAAGTGTGACTTGTGACCAGACCATCACCAATCTATTGAATTCCGTCATATGGCGAACATCTGGTCTCACCTGAGTCAAGCCAAACTAGGATGATTCCATTCTTTTCAATTTAGTAGGAGACAACAAGACCAATTACGTATTTGTGGATACACACATTCTTATTTAATCTTATTATCACTCTCTCAAAACAGACCAGCTCACATTTACACCCCTCTAGCAATGGACTTGTCCTTGTAAGATCATTCTATTTTACAATAGGGGTGACCAATAAATGAAAGTTGTATAATCAAGCTTACTTCATCCATAGTGCAGCTGTTAGCATCATTACTACCAGTTGTCCAAGGCAAAAATAATAGTGGACACACCCTATTGAAATAGACTCAACCGCTGGTCTTTTGGACGTATGCTTATGGCCTGAACGCGTCCTTTTTTCCTGTTTACTATATGGTTCAAAAAAAATCAAAAAGCATTATTTTAAAAGAGGATTAAAAGAGAATGAGCGTTCAGGCCTCTCTTGACCTGTCCTTCCTTCTCGGGAAATGTGGGGCATCGCGCTGAAAGGTTTGTAGCAGGCGAACGGGTAATCCCGGGCATAGCGCTAAACGGAGTGCTGTAACAAACCGGCATTTACCGGTCATAGCCTTACCAGGGTTAAGAATCTTTTTTTAAGGTGAAATAAAACAAATGAAAAGAGTGTTCTTAACATTTAAATGTTCCATTCTAAATATTTTCCAGGGATTTGCTGACAAGCAGATGCAATTTCATGACTCAGCAGGTAAAAGATATTTGATTTAAAACAAAATGTCAACAACAATTGTGATGAAGTCTTTGTTGAGCAAATTTACATAATAAGTTCTAAACATCTTTTTCATATAAATGTCATGAAACAAATGGCAAGATATATATAAAAGAATTGTTTAAAAATTCTTTTCTTCATTTTTCATCAATTTTTTTATTTCCGTATTTCATAAATGTAAAGAATTAAAAATAATCTTACCTTTTACTTATCCGTCTGCTGATATGTAAATTGTAATTCACTCATTTTATTGAAAGATAAAATTTATTGGTACAACAAATTTTGTGTGTCATTTTTGTAGAGGAGGAGAAAACTGGTATCCAAAGCAGAAAGTTGAATTTGCAAAAGAGGAAATTGATTGGGGATCACCCTTCTCATATTATGAAGTAAGTTGATAATTTGCTTGGATGTTTCTTGGATGTTTATTTTCCCCTCCATCTCATTGTAGTAGATATGGGGTTCTCGGTAGTCAGAGGCAAGGTGTTGGCCTCTCAACCAAAAGGTTGTAGGTTCAAGTCGGTAGGTTGAAAAGTTTTCTGAAGTTTTTTCGAGTAAAACTCTACCCCTCTGGTTCAGGTAGGTGGATCAACATATTTTTGTCCCATTAAAGACAGACAATAAAAAAGGAGGTCCTGTGTGCAGATCACAACACTCTATGCACATTAAAGATCCCTTGCCTGTTTACTCGGCAGTCCGGGCAAAATTTAAATCCTACCAATACCCCCGAGATCACCTTTGTTGTGGATGTATGTAAAATCAAAATTAAGACTAAAAAAGTGGCTTGCGCAGTCAGCGCAATGGCTGCCACACACTAGTTGCACAAGGCTGCCCACGAAGTTTTACAAGTTCTCGGAAAAGTGTGACTTGTGACCAGGCCATCGCCAATCTATTGAATTCAGTCGCATCTGGTCTCACCCAAGCCAAGCCAAACCAGAATGATTCCATTCCGTTCAATTTAGTAGGCGACAACAAGACCCATTATGTATCTGTGGAAACACACATTCTTATTATCAGCTCAATCACACACACTCTCATTCCATTTTAAAATACAGGTTATCAAGAAATGAAAGTTGTATAACAAGCCTACTTCATGCATGGTACAGCTGCTAGCATCGTTATTACCAGTTCTCCAAGGCGAAGATAACAATGGACACACCCCTTTTGAAATAGACTCAACCGTAGTCCTTTTGGACGTATGCTTATGAGTCTGAACGCATACTTTTCCTGTTTACTAAATGGTTAACCAATCAGAGAGCAGTATTTTAAAAGATGATTAAAAGGATGAGCGTAAGACAGTAAGAGGGTATCAAGAAGGAGGAATATTCAGGCCTCTCTTGACCCGTCCTTCCTTCCCGGCAAATACCGGGCATCTCGCTGAAAGGTTTGTAGCAGGCAAACGGTAAGTTCCGGGCGTAGCGCTGCACAGAGTGCTGTAACAAACCGGCATTTACCGGTCATAGCCTTACCAGTGTTAAATCAAAAGCAGTGATTTTGCTATCATGTATTCTTTCAACATTTCACATTTATTCAAATGGAGTTATTGTTTTTGTTATTGTTATTATTCTTTTTAATGCTACGTTTCTTTTCTTCATCAGTTTTAGCCATTTCCTATCTGTAGACTTATTTTGTATTGAGTTTGCTGCCACTGTCTGTTTGACTTTTGTTATGTTTTGAAGTAGTCGTTGGCATTACGATCCCTTTTCGTGAAAGTGATTGCCTGAGTTTCTTATTATCTGTATTAGAGTATTAGAGTATAGCATCAAACGATTTGGTAATTTTTTAAAGTCAAACCTATACAACTCCATCAGACAGCTAACCACTAGACCAGTTTTGATGTCGCTATTGTCATACCCAGCCACTCAAAATTAGAATCTTCTCAGTACTTTTTTTGTTGCTAACCTTGCTTTTCAGCCGTAGAATTATCTTCAAGCTTCTCTTGTATTTTCAGGGATGAGCTCACTTTTAGCATTCATTCAAAGAGGCCTGTGTTCAAGTACTTCACATCGTTGGTGATGGGAAATGACAGAGAGAATGTGAGAACCAAGCTGCCGGCTCAAGGTTTGACTGTAGAACAGCAGGTTGCCGCACTCATTGACCAGGCCACAGATCCTAATATTTTGGGCCGGACATGGATTGGATGGGAGCCATGGTTTTAAGAAGCTCATGTTGTTTTTCCACTTGAGTTTTCTCTTCTTTGAAATCTGGCAGCGATTTGGATATAGATGTGACGCATTATATTTTCATAATTCATGAGATGAGACGTGACCCATTTTCAATTTCCTCTTTTCAATCACAATTGATTATTCATTTGAAGATATGTTTTGATTATTAGGTAAAACAATTGTGTATGAATGTCATTTATATTAATCAAATGCCTACATGTTGACCATGAATATAAAAAAAACTCAAGAAGACTTATTATCTTTACAAACCAAGAAGGCATATTTTTACAAGCCAATACAACATGTCTTTACAATCCAGGAAGACACAAGCCAAGAAGACATATATTTACAAACCAAAAAGACAAATTATCTTTACAAATCAAGAAGACATAGGTCTATTACCTTTACAAACCAAGAAGACATAGGTCTATTACCTTTACAAACCAAGAAGACATAGGTCTATTACCTTCACAAACGAAGAAGACATAGGTCTATTACTTTTACAAACCAAGAAGACATAGGTCTATTACCTTTACAAACCAAGAAGACATAGGTCTATTACATTTACAAACCAAGAAGACATGGGCCTATTATCTTTACAAATCAAGAAGACATAGGTCAGTTACCTTTACAAACCAAGAAGACATGGGCCTATTATCTTTACAAACCAAGAAGATGTAGGTCTATTATCTTTACAAACCAAGAAGACATGGGTCTATTATCTTTACAAACCAAGAAGACATAAGTCTATTATCTTTACAAACCAAGAAGACATAAGTCTATTATCTTTACAAACCAAGAAGACATAAGTCTATTATCTTTACAAACCAAGAAGATATAGGTCTGTTACCTTTACAAACCAAGAAGACATGGGCCTATTATCTTTACAAACCAAGAAGATATAGGTCTATTATCTCTAGAAACCAAAAAGACATGTCTTTACAAATCATCGATACATACTATCATTACAAACCAAGAAGACATATTATCTTTCCAAACCAAGAAGACATATTATCTTTAGAAACTAGAAGACATATTATCTTTCCAAACCAAGAAGACATACTATCTTTACAAACCAACAAGACATATTGTCTTTACAAACCAACAAGACATATTATCTTAACATAACAACAAAAAACATATTATCTTTACAAATCAAGAAGATATGTCTTTACAAACCATGAAGACATATTGTCTTTACAAAGACCAACAAGACATATTATCTTAACATAACAACAAAACATATTATCTTTACAAACCAAGAAGATATATCTTTACAAACCAACAAGACATATTGTCTTTACAAAACAACAAGACGTATTATCTTAAGAAACCAACAAGACATAATTATCTTTGCACTACTTTTTAACTTTTTACTTATTTTCAATGTTACAAAACGCGTGCGTCGTTGCTGTTATGTCTTCAAAATTGGGTTAAATTTTTGTTAATAATGATGAATGTGAAGTTTGTATTACTTTAAGGCTTGTTTCCTGTGCTCTGGTTAATCAATTTCGAAAAGATGCCTTCAAGCACGTATTCTTTACAGCCCTGTTTATTCATAAGTCACATCAACTCTTTTATACTAGTTATGTTCTTTTATAAGACAACCACGTCACATATCTTTGTGAAGCTGGCAATATCAAACTGTAGGCCATGTGGTCTTTTCTCATACACATTAGGCAAACATATTATGCGTTCAAAATGGTCTGTGGAGAATAAGAACTCAGACACTAAATGCAAACGCAGGCAATGCACAATGACAACCCTAAACAAAATACCTGTTGGCCCTTGTCTACTTGAAACACCAAAATCAGTGTTAACGAAAGGAACGAAATAAAAATAAATTTCATGAGGGACGTTGAACAAGAGACTCTTTGCTGATGATGGAAGGAAGGAAAGGAGGAGGATGGAAGCAGGCCAGAGGAAGGGTTAAAGACAGGAAAGTATTGGGTTACTGTTAGCCGGGTGATTTCTTGCTTGACTAGAGATAGCTCCTGATTACCGCTTGAATCGCACAGGCATCAAGCGCTTTATCGAACTACACGAGGAGACCAGTTGCTTTCTTTATTGGGCCTGTGGTCCTTTCTTTCCTAACTAAGATAGTTGCATCACTCCAATTCTAACAAGACAAACACCAAAAGGAGCGTTTAGTTTATCTACTATCGTTGTACGTGTTTTGAAACTGTAACGGTGGGCTTACTTTTAATGTTCGCTTCCAAAGCTTTGGATCAAGTGAAAATTGGTAATAGTAATAGATATATAATTGCAGCTCTTGCTTATCAAAGTTAGAGGTTCATGTTTTCCATCTGTCTTTGTTGATAATATAAATGAGTTATCAATTTCCTTTTGTTTAGCTCTCATGCCCTTCTACTTTTGGCTCAATCATTACTTTTATAGATAGATGCTGTCACAAATGTCAGGCAAAAAGAAAGAAAGCTGAAATTCAATGATCATATTTTATGTCATATTGTCTTGAGTTATGTGTGTGCGTGTGTGTATGCAATGGTGGCGCTGTACCTCCTGAATCATGCAACCGATAATCAATGTCATCACTATCATCCCCTACCAATCACCCTAATCTCTCTTTCTCTCTCCCCCATTTTTAGTTAGTTAAGACCCAGTCAATCCGCATGACCATTCCCCCCTCCCCCTCTTTCCCCAAACCACCTTCTTTCTTCTTGCATCACATTCGTCTTTCAGATAAATGCTGTGTGTGGACAAGTAATGTACGCACATGCGCATAGCACACATGATTGTTTTTCATGTGTGCTGTGTTGGCCTAGACATACAATGCACATTTGCCACTCTCACCATCATTGACATTGCCTTTCTCATATTGTGAAAAATGGTTAAACAGAAAAGAACTTAGTCCCATGACTTTCAGATTAAGTGTTTTCGAGTGTATGTTGTATGCGTTTCTATGCAATGTGTATGTCACCTTTGTGAATAAAATTTAAAAAAAGACATTGAATTATTTGTTCAAACTCTGACAAGCTCATGTCATTTGTTTTGTTTTTTTGTTTTTCTTTCATATTTTCTTTTCAGATTTTCTTTATGTTGTCATT
>JAXRKP010000235.1:360000-410000 GCA_037039925.1 Doris montereyensis
ATGAAAAATAAAAGAAGGGGGGGGGGGGGGGAGCGAATGGAGAGGCTTGGCAAAGCCGCATCAAAAAGTGTCAATCAAAAAGTGATATGGGTTGTCCTGAAAAGGACAGTGGTAATGGACCAGTCAAGGCCCCGGGTCGATAATGGACAGGAACTGTTTAGTTCTTGCCAGCTGGCTTTTGGGTCTTCTTGGGCAAGAGAACGGCCTGGATGTTAGGCAGGACACCGCCTTGAGCGATGGCGATACCCGACAGAAGCTTGTTCAATTCCTCGTCGTTACGGATGGCCAGCTGCAAGTGACGTGGGATAATTCTGGTTTTCTTATTGTCACGGGCAGCGTTGCCAGCCAACTCGAGGACCTCAGCAGCCAAGTATTCGAGAACTGCTGCCATGTAGACGGGGGCACCGGCACCTACACGCTCGGCATATGTGCCTTTCCTCAAGAGACGATGAATACGTCCTACTGGGAATTGCAAGCCGGCGCGAGATGAACGGGACTTGGATTTGCCCTTGACTTTATCTTCTTTACCACGGCCAGACATGATGAACAGAGTTGTGTGATCGTACAAGACGAATAACCGCAGCCACGGCGCGTTGTGGCCTTTTATACCCAGGCGAGGCAAGTCGCGACGTAGCGGAGGCGACCAATGGCTGGCGGTTGGAAGGCGAACATCCTTTTGGTTGGCTGATGGGGCCTGGATGTGACTTGCGCAAACTAAGGTGATCTCAGGTAGGTTTTTTTTATTTTTTCCCGGACTGCCGTGTAAACAGCCAAAGGATTTTCGACTTGCATAGAGCATTGTGATCTGCACACGGGACCTCCTTTTTATCGTCCATGCCCTATAAAAACTGAACAGATCTAATTTATTGTGAGATCTAGATTTCATCGCGTTCGACCTCGTGGTTGTATTATTATTGAATTGTATTCGTGTTGATTTTTAGCCATTTCACAACTCGTCTCTCAGCTGGTTAGGCTTAGCGGTTAGCCAGCGCCTGTAGTCAGGAGCTCTCTCGGACGTCTGCTCTAGGCCTATACCCACGCAGGAAAAACCGTGGAGAACCGCAAGAGGGGAGGATTGGCCGATCGCAACACGACCAGAACGTGCGGGAAGAAATCGCGAGTGATTAGGCTAGCTTTAGAACCACGGACAGCAATATATCAGAATTCAAGCATTTCAAGCTGTGTAATGACACAAGATAATATGAAAGCCCCATGGGAACAAAGACGAGACAAACACAAGGAATAGACAGAAAAAAATCCAGGCCACCATGCGGATCGAAGCCGCGACCTCTGCGTCGGCACCCATCGCCTCGCCATGAAAAGAAAGCGTGCTACCAATCGAGCTAACTAGGCTCCCTAAAAAAAGGAGTTTCATTAGCAAGGTCTTTCGCACGAATCCAGTCATGACTAGCAGTCATATTCACTGACAGTTCGTTCCCTCAGTAGCCTCGACTATAATTTTCTCCAGATCTAAACCTAGTATTATTTTAAACAACCGTTGAACATTGACGAATAAATACATTACAATAGATAGTATGCCTCTGAAGTAATCTGACGTAGATAAAAACAAACAGTGAGGCAAGGGGCATGTCAGAAGTTAATGTAGGAACAAAATGACACAAGAATAGACAGAAAAATATGAAAGCCCCATAGGAACAAAGACGAGACAAACACAAGGAATAGACAGAAAAAATCCAGGCCCGCGATAGGAACAAAGTGCTACCAATCGAGCTAACTAAAAAAAAACACAAGGAAGTCAGACTACAGTCATATTCACTGACAAAGATCTAAACCTAGTATTATTTTAAACAACCGTTGAACATTGACGAATAAATACATTACAATAGATAGTATGCCTCTGAAGTAATCTGACGTAGATAAAAACAAACCAAGGGGCATGTCAGAAGTTAATGTAATGACACAAGATAATATGAAAGCCCCATGAACAAAGACGAGACAAACACAAGGAATAGACAGAAAAAAAAAATAGGAACGCCCCATAGACAAAGACAAGGAATAGACCATGCGGATCGAAGCCGCGACCTCTGCGGCACCCATCGCCTCGCCATGAAAAGAAAGCGTGCTACCAATCGAGCTAACTAGGCTCCCTAAAAAAAAAGGGGTTTCATTAGCAAGGTCTTTCGCACGAATCCAGTCACGACTAGCAGTCATATTCACTGACAGTTCGTTCCCTCAGTAGCCTCGACTATAATTTTCTCTAGATCTAAACCTAGTATTATTTTAAACAACCGTTGAACATTGACGAATAAATACATTACAATAGATAGTATGCCTCTGAAGTAATCTGACGTAGATAAAGACAAACAGTGAGGCAAGGGGCATGTCAGAAGTTAATGTAATGACACAAGATAATATGAAAGCCCCATAGGAACAAAGACGAGACAAACAAGTTGTGGTAGATCCAGATGTGGCTGACATAGAGCTAGATCTAGCTAGCATTAGCAATGGGCCGTGGTGAACTTTATTATGATTACATTTTGTTTCATGCTGTTATTCTTAGATCTATGTGTGAAAGTATGTGATCCGCGTGTTGAAATTGTGCTTGTGAGACGGATCTAGATCTAGATCTAGATGATTTAATCTCGATGTTGAGCTTTCTTGATTTTGTAAGCTGATGTTGCAGAATTCTGTCATTGGCGATGCCCCGTCCACAGTGATGCGTTGTGTTTGTGTTCTGTGTGCGTGTCGATCTATAGAGTCTATGCGACGCTGCCCAGTATGATTCACACATAATGAACTGCACTGATTTGCTCAGTGTTTGTCAGAATGTAGCCCGTGTTGTCTCCTTGCACTGGTATGCATTTCATTGCGTTGACAGTGTGGTTGTTGTTTTATTGAATAGTATTTAGCCATCTCACGGCTGGTCACTCAGCTGGCTAAACTAGTGCCTGTCGTCAGGAGCTCTCTCGGACGTCCGCTCTAGGCCTATATTCACGCAAGGAAACCGTGGAGAGCCGCAAGAGGAGAAGAGGTGACCAGACTAGATTGGTCGATCGCAACAAGACCAGAACGTACGGAAAGAAATCGTGAGAGAATAGGCTAGCTTTAGCACGGACAGCAATATTAGAATTCAAGTATTTCAAGTTGTGGTAGATCCAGATGTGATTGACATAGGGCTAGATGTAGTTAGCATTAGCAATGGGCCGAGGTGGACTTCACCATGATTACATTTTGTTTCATGCTATTAGTCATAGTTCTATGTGTGAAATTATGTGATCCACATCTTGGGAATTGTGCTTGTGCGTGTGAGATAGATCTAGATGATTTGTTAATCTCGATGTCGAGCTTTCTTGATTTTGTAAGCTGATGTTGCAGAATTCTGTTATTGCCGATACCCCGTCCAGAGTGATGCGTTGTGTTGTGTTCTGTGTGTGTCGATCTATAGACCCTATGCGACGCTTCCCAGTCTGATTCACACATAATGAATTGCACTGCATAGTCGCCTTAAGACAATTGAGAGAAATGAAGACGGCGACGATGGGTGAGCACAAAAGCTATACGGTAGTAGTTTAGCAGTACTAGTATGGTACTTTAGTAGCTCAATAGAGAAAGTAAGATAATAATAATAATAATATAAAAGTGCATAATGAATCACACGTGATGTAGAAGGCATAAGAAGAAGGGTAAGGAAGACGACTGGGTACTGCTAGTACTACTACTAGCGTAGTTAACAGTAGATTATAACATAACATAATCAAACCCGTGGTCGTGACGGGTGAGGTAACGATGACACTAAAAAAGAAGAGTACGAGTCGAAGTTGAAAGAGAGGGCCGACGAACGCACCACAGCGGCAGGCAGACTACTGTTAGTAATTAGTATTACTAACGTAATACAGTAATACCACTGATACATGTAGTAAAATAATAAGGACAATGAAAACGAGAATAGCAATAGGTGACTGTGTGAAATGAGTAGTGACGACGACAGCATGCACACTGTCGTCAGGTGGGGACAAGAAGAAGAAAAACAAACAAATGAAAAATAAAAGAAGGGGGGGGGGGCAGGGGAGCGAATGGAGAGGCTTGGCAAAGCCGCATCAAAAAGTGTCAATCAAAAAGTGATATGGGTTGTCCTGAAAAGGACAGTGGTAATGGACCAGTCAAGGCCCCGGGTCGATAATGGACAGGAACTGTTTAGTTCTTGCCAGCTGGCTTTTGGGTCTTCTTGGGCAAGAGAACGGCCTGGATGTTAGGCAGGACACCGCCTTGAGCGATGGCGATACCCGACAGAAGCTTGTTCAATTCCTCGTCGTTACGGATGGCCAGCTGCAAGTGACGTGGGATAATTCTGGTTTTCTTATTGTCACGGGCAGCGTTGCCAGCCAACTCGAGGACCTCAGCAGCCAAGTATTCGAGAACTGCTGCCATGTAGACGGGGGCACCGGCACCTACACGCTCGGCATATGTGCCTTTCCTCAAGAGACGATGAATACGTCCTACTGGGAATTGCAAGCCGGCGCGAGATGAACGGGACTTGGATTTGCCCTTGACTTTATCTTCTTTACCACGGCCAGACATGATGAACAGAGTTGTGTGATCGTACAAGACGAATAACCGCAGCCACGGCGCGTTGTGGCCTTTTATACCCAGGCGAGGCAAGTCGCGACGTAGCGGAGGCGACCAATGGCTGGCGGTTGGAAGGCGAACATCCTTTTGGTTGGCTGATGGGGCCTGGATGTGACTTGCGCAAACTAAGGTGATCTCAGGTAGGTTTTTTTATTTTTTCCCGGACTGCCGTGTAAACAGCCAAAGGATTTTCGACTTGCATAGAGCATTGTGATCTGCACACGGGACCTCCTTTTTATCGTCCATGCCCTATAAAAACTGAACAGATCTAATTTATTGTGAGATCTAGATTTCATCGCGTTCGACCTCGTGGTTGTATTATTATTGAATTGTATTCGTGTTGATTTTTAGCCATTTCACAACTCGTCTCTCAGCTGGTTAGGCTTAGCGGTTAGCCAGCGCCTGTAGTCAGGAGCTCTCTCGGACGTCTGCTCTAGGCCTATACCCACGCAGGAAAAACCGTGGAGAACCGCAAGAGGGGAGGATTGGCCGATCGCAACACGACCAGAACGTGCGGGAAGAAATCGCGAGTGATTAGGCTAGCTTTAGAACCACGGACAGCAATATATCAGAATTCAAGCATTTCAAGCTGTGTAATGACACAAGATAATATGAAAGCCCCATGGGAACAAAGACGAGACAAACACAAGGAATAGACAGAAAAAATCCAGGCCACCATGCGGATCGAAGCCGCGACCTCTGCGTCGGCACCCATCGCCTCGCCATGAAAAGAAAGCGTGCTACCAATCGAGCTAACTAGGCTCCCTAAAAAAGGAGTTTCATTAGCAAGGTCTTTCGCACGAATCCAGTCATGACTAGCAGTCATATTCACTGACAGTTCGTTCCCTCAGTAGCCTCGACTATAATTTTCTCCAGATCTAAACCTAGTATTATTTTAAACAACCGTTGAACATTGACGAATAAATACATTACAATAGATAGTATGCCTCTGAAGTAATCTGACGTAGATAAAAACAAACAGTGAGGCAAGGGGCATGTCAGAAGTTAATGTAATGACACAAGATAATATGAAAGCCCCATAGGAACAAAGACGAGACAAACACAAGGAATAGACAGAAAAAAATCCAGGCCCCATAGGAACAAAGACGAGACAAACACAAGGAATAGACAGAAAAAAATCCAGGCCACCATGCGGATCGAAGCCAGTAGCCTCGACTATAATTTTCTCTAGATCTAAACCTAGTATTATTTTCGTTGAACATTGACCCATCGCCTCTGAAGTAATCTGACGTAGATAAAAACAAAAGTGAGGCAAGGGCATGTCAGAAGTTAATGTAATGAAAAGATAATATGAAAGCCCCATAGGAACAAAGACGAGACAAACACAAGGAATAGAGACAGAAAAAAATCCACATAAAGACGAGACAAACACAAGGAATAGACAGAAAAAAATCCGAGCGGATAACTGCGTCGGCACCCTCCCTCGCCATGAAAAGAAAACCAAAGCTAAAGGGGGTTTCATTAGCAAGGTCTTTCGCACGAATCCAGTCACGACTAGCAGTCATATTCACTGACAGTTCGTTCCCTCAGTAGCCTCGACTATAATTTTCTCTAGATCTAAACCTAGTATTATTTTAAACAACCGTTGAACATTGACGAATAAATACATTACAATAGATAGTATGCCTCTGAAGTAATCTGACGTAGATAAAGACAAACAGTGAGGCAAGGGGCATGTCAGAAGTTAATGTAATGACACAAGATAATATGAAAGCCCCATAGGAACAAAGACGAGACAAACAAGTTGTGGTAGATCCAGATGTGGCTGACATAGAGCTAGATCTAGCTAGCATTAGCAATGGGCCGTGGTGAACTTTATTATGATTACATTTTGTTTCATGCTGTTATTCTTAGATCTATGTGTGAAAGTATGTGATCCGCGTGTTGAAATTGTGCTTGTGAGACGGATCTAGATCTAGATCTAGATGATTTAATCTCGATGTTGAGCTTTCTTGATTTTGTAAGCTGATGTTGCAGAATTCTGTCATTGGCGATGCCCCGTCCACAGTGATGCGTTGTGTTTGTGTTCTGTGTGCGTGTCGATCTATAGAGTCTATGCGACGCTGCCCAGTATGATTCACACATAATGAACTGCACTGATTTGCTCAGTGTTTGTCAGAATGTAGCCCGTGTTGTCTCCTTGCACTGGTATGCATTTCATTGCGTTGACAGTGTGGTTGTTGTTTTATTGAATAGTATTTAGCCATCTCACGGCTGGTCACTCAGCTGGCTAAACTAGTGCCTGTCGTCAGGAGCTCTCTCGGACGTCCGCTCTAGGCCTATATTCACGCAAGGAAACCGTGGAGAGCCGCAAGAGGAGAAGAGGTGACCAGACTAGATTGGTCGATCGCAACAAGACCAGAACGTACGGAAAGAAATCGTGAGAGAATAGGCTAGCTTTAGCACGGACAGCAATATTAGAATTCAAGTATTTCAAGTTGTGGTAGATCCAGATGTGATTGACATAGGGCTAGATGTAGTTAGCATTAGCAATGGGCCGAGGTGGACTTCACCATGATTACATTTTGTTTCATGCTATTAGTCATAGTTCTATGTGTGAAATTATGTGATCCACATCTTGGGAATTGTGCTTGTGCGTGTGAGATAGATCTAGATGATTTGTTAATCTCGATGTCGAGCTTTCTTGATTTTGTAAGCTGATGTTGCAGAATTCTGTTATTGCCGATACCCCGTCCAGAGTGATGCGTTGTGTTGTGTTCTGTGTGTGTCGATCTATAGACCCTATGCGACGCTTCCCAGTCTGATTCACACATAATGAATTGCACTGCATAGTCGCCTTAAGACAATTGAGAGAAATGAAGACGGCGACGATGGGTGAGCACAAAAGCTATACGGTAGTAGTTTAGCAGTACTAGTATGGTACTTTAGTAGCTCAATAGAGAAAGTAAGATAATAATAATAATAATATAAAAGTGCATAATGAATCACACGTGATGTAGAAGGCATAAGAAGAAGGGTAAGGAAGACGACTGGGTACTGCTAGTACTACTACTAGCGTAGTTAACAGTAGATTATAACATAACATAATCAAACCCGTGGTCGTGACGGGTGAGGTAACGATGACACTAAAAAAGAAGAGTACGAGTCGAAGTTGAAAGAGAGGGCCGACGAACGCACCACAGCGGCAGGCAGACTACTGTTAGTAATTAGTATTACTAACGTAATACAGTAATACCACTGATACATGTAGTAAAATAATAAGGACAATGAAAACGAGAATAGCAATAGGTGACTGTGTGAAATGAGTAGTGACGACGACAGCATGCACACTGTCGTCAGGTGGGGACAAGAAGAAGAAAACAAACAAATGAAAAATAAAAGAAGGGGGGGGGGGCAGGGGAGCGAATGGAGAGGCTTGGCAAAGCCGCATCAAAAAGTGTCAATCAAAAAGTGATATGGGTTGTCCTGAAAAGGACAGTGGTAATGGACCAGTCAAGGCCCCGGGTCGATAATGGACAGGAACTGTTTAGTTCTTGCCAGCTGGCTTTTGGGTCTTCTTGGGCAAGAGAACGGCCTGGATGTTAGGCAGGACACCGCCTTGAGCGATGGCGATACCCGACAGAAGCTTGTTCAATTCCTCGTCGTTACGGATGGCCAGCTGCAAGTGACGTGGGATAATTCTGGTTTTCTTATTGTCACGGGCAGCGTTGCCAGCCAACTCGAGGACCTCAGCAGCCAAGTATTCGAGAACTGCTGCCATGTAGACGGGGGCACCGGCACCTACACGCTCGGCATATGTGCCTTTCCTCAAGAGACGATGAATACGTCCTACTGGGAATTGCAAGCCGGCGCGAGATGAACGGGACTTGGATTTGCCCTTGACTTTATCTTCTTTACCACGGCCAGACATGATGAACAGAGTTGTGTGATCGTACAAGACGAATAACCGCAGCCACGGCGCGTTGTGGCCTTTTATACCCAGGCGAGGCAAGTCGCGACGTAGCGGAGGCGACCAATGGCTGGCGGTTGGAAGGCGAACATCCTTTTGGTTGGCTGATGGGGCCTGGATGTGACTTGCGCAAACTAAGGTGATCTCAGGTAGGTTTTTTTATTTTTTCCCGGACTGCCGTGTAAACAGCCAAAGGATTTTCGACTTGCATAGAGCATTGTGATCTGCACACGGGACCTCCTTTTTATCGTCCATGCCCTATAAAAACTGAACAGATCTAATTTATTGTGAGATCTAGATTTCATCGCGTTCGACCTCGTGGTTGTATTATTATTGAATTGTATTCGTGTTGATTTTTAGCCATTTCACAACTCGTCTCTCAGCTGGTTAGGCTTAGCGGTTAGCCAGCGCCTGTAGTCAGGAGCTCTCTCGGACGTCTGCTCTAGGCCTATACCCACGCAGGAAAAACCGTGGAGAACCGCAAGAGGGGAGGATTGGCCGATCGCAACACGACCAGAACGTGCGGGAAGAAATCGCGAGTGATTAGGCTAGCTTTAGAACCACGGACAGCAATATATCAGAATTCAAGCATTTCAAGCTGTGTAATGACACAAGATAATATGAAAGCCCCATGGGAACAAAGACGAGACAAACACAAGGAATAGACAGAAAAAAATCCAGGCCACCATGCGGATCGAAGCCGCGACCTCTGCGTCGGCACCCATCGCCTCGCCATGAAAAGAAAGCGTGCTACCAATCGAGCTAACTAGGCTCCCTAAAAAAAGGAGTTTCATTAGCAAGGTCTTTCGCACGAATCCAGTCATGACTAGCAGTCATATTCACTGACAGTTCGTTCCCTCAGTAGCCTCGACTATAATTTTCTCCAGATCTAAACCTAGTATTATTTTAAACAACCGTTGAACATTGACGAATAAATACATTACAATAGATAGTATGCCTCTGAAGTAATCTGACGTAGATAAAAACAAACAGTGAGGCAAGGGGCATGTCAGAAGTTAATGTAATGACACAAGATAATATGAAAGCCCCATAGGAACAAAGACGAGACAAACACAAGGAATAGACAGAAAAAATCCAGGCCCCATAGGAACAAAGACGAGACAAACACAAAAAAATCCAGACCTGTATTATTTTAAACGGACCAAACACAAGGAATAGACAAAAAAAATCCAGGCCCCATGCAAGGAATAGACAGAAAAAATCCAGGCCACCATGCGGATCGAAGCCGCGACCTCTGCGTCGGCACCCATCGCCTCGCCATGAAAAGAAAGCGTGCTACCAATCGAGCTAACTAGGCTCCCTAAAAAAAAAGGGGGTTTCATTAGCAAGGTCTTTCGCACGAATCCAGTCACGACTAGCAGTCATATTCACTGACAGTTCGTTCCCTCAGTAGCCTCGACTATAATTTTCTCTAGATCTAAACCTAGTATTATTTTAAACAACCGTTGAACATTGACGAATAAATACATTACAATAGATAGTATGCCTCTGAAGTAATCTGACGTAGATAAAGACAAACAGTGAGGCAAGGGGCATGTCAGAAGTTAATGTAATGACACAAGATAATATGAAAGCCCCATAGGAACAAAGACGAGACAAACAAGTTGTGGTAGATCCAGATGTGGCTGACATAGAGCTAGATCTAGCTAGCATTAGCAATGGGCCGTGGTGAACTTTATTATGATTACATTTTGTTTCATGCTGTTATTCTTAGATCTATGTGTGAAAGTATGTGATCCGCGTGTTGAAATTGTGCTTGTGAGACGGATCTAGATCTAGATCTAGATGATTTAATCTCGATGTTGAGCTTTCTTGATTTTGTAAGCTGATGTTGCAGAATTCTGTCATTGGCGATGCCCCGTCCACAGTGATGCGTTGTGTTTGTGTTCTGTGTGCGTGTCGATCTATAGAGTCTATGCGACGCTGCCCAGTATGATTCACACATAATGAACTGCACTGATTTGCTCAGTGTTTGTCAGAATGTAGCCCGTGTTGTCTCCTTGCACTGGTATGCATTTCATTGCGTTGACAGTGTGGTTGTTGTTTTATTGAATAGTATTTAGCCATCTCACGGCTGGTCACTCAGCTGGCTAAACTAGTGCCTGTCGTCAGGAGCTCTCTCGGACGTCCGCTCTAGGCCTATATTCACGCAAGGAAACCGTGGAGAGCCGCAAGAGGAGAAGAGGTGACCAGACTAGATTGGTCGATCGCAACAAGACCAGAACGTACGGAAAGAAATCGTGAGAGAATAGGCTAGCTTTAGCACGGACAGCAATATTAGAATTCAAGTATTTCAAGTTGTGGTAGATCCAGATGTGATTGACATAGGGCTAGATGTAGTTAGCATTAGCAATGGGCCGAGGTGGACTTCACCATGATTACATTTTGTTTCATGCTATTAGTCATAGTTCTATGTGTGAAATTATGCAATCCACATCTTGGGAATTGTGCTTGTGCGTGTGAGATAGATCTAGATGATTTGTTAATCTCGATGTCGAGCTTTCTTGATTTTGTAAGCTGATGTTGCAGAATTCTGTTATTGCCGATACCCCGTCCAGAGTGATGCGTTGTGTTGTGTTCTGTGTGTGTCGATCTATAGACCCTATGCGACGCTTCCCAGTCTGATTCACACATAATGAATTGCACTGCATAGTCGCCTTAAGACAATTGAGAGAAATGAAGACGGCGACGATGGGTGAGCACAAAAGCTATACGGTAGTAGTTTAGCAGTACTAGTATGGTACTTTAGTAGCTCAATAGAGAAAGTAAGATAATAATAATAATATAAAAGTGCATAATGAATCACACGTGATGTAGAAGGCATAAGAAGAAGGGTAAGGAAGACGACTGGGTACTGCTAGTACTACTACTAGCGTAGTTAACAGTAGATTATAACATAACATAATCAAACCCGTGGTCGTGACGGGTGAGGTAACGATAACACTAAAAAAGAAGAGTACGAGTCGAAGTTGAAAGAGAGGGCCGACGAACGCACCACAGCGGCAGGCAGACTACTGTTAGTAATTAGTATTACTAACGTAATACAGTAATACCACTGATACATGTAGTAAAATAATAAGGACAATGAAAACGAGAATAGCAATAGGTGACTGTGTGAAATGAGTAGTGACGACGACAGCATGCACACTGTCGTCAGGTGGGGACAAGAAGAAGAAAACAAACAAATGAAAAATAAAAGAAGGGGGGGGGGGGGGCGGGGGAGCGAATGGAGAGGCTTGGCAAAGCCGCATCAAAAAGTGTCAATCAAAAAGTGATATGGGTTGTCCTGAAAAGGACAGTGGTAATGGACCAGTCAAGGCCCCGGGTCGATAATGGACAGGAACTGTTTAGTTCTTGCCAGCTGGCTTTGGGTCTTCTTGGGCAAGAGAACGGCCTGGATGTTAGGCAGGACACCGCCTTGAGCGATGGCGATACCCGACAGAAGCTTGTTCAATTCCTCGTCGTTACGGATGGCCAGCTGCAAGTGACGTGGGATAATTCTGGACACGGGCAGCGTTGCCAGCCAACTCGAGGACCTCAGCAGCCAAGTATTTGATGACTGTTGTCAAGTAAACGGGGGCACCGGCACCTACACGCTCGGCATATGTGCCTTTCCTCAAGAGACGATGAATACGTCCTACTGGGAATTGCAAGCAAGCGAGAGATGAACGGGACTTGGATTTTGCCCTTGACTTTACCTCCTTTACCACGGCCAGACATGATGAATAGAGTGACAACACACAGTACTCGCTAATTAATATTTATGCCAACAGTAAGAGACACGAGAAAGAAACTTTCTATAGACAACTCAGGGATTTTCTCGAACAAAATTTTAAAGATAAAAATATCATAATCACTGGGGATTTTAACTGCACTTTGGACAAAAAAGATATCGTAAACACTACAGAAAAAATATAAATATAAGAACAAATCCAGAACATAAACATTTGCAAATTTTTAAAGAGATCATAAATAAATATAGCTTGATAGATGCTTACAGACAAAAAAACCCACTGTGCACGGAAACAACACGCACACACCAATCAACAAACAGCAGCTCACGGCTAGACAGGTTCTATATTCCTTCTCAAATACAAATGTTTCGGTTGGAACACCTTAAAGAGACACTCTCATACACAGATCACAAAGCAGTAAAACTACTCATCAAGTCAGAAAACTCACAACACAAAAAGACAGACGACGTGGAAATTTAACAATACGCTTTTAGAAAATACATTTTACACACAAACAACAGCTCAAATTATACAAGATTACTGCTCCAACGTGCAACACGGACACGCGAAATTAACATGGGAGTGACTCAAGAATACGATCAGAGAGACCACAATCCAAATTGCCAAACAATTTAAAAGACAACAAAACAAAGAAATCAACGTACTTACCGAGGCGTTGAGAGTTGCAAAAACACATAACAACAAACCAGATATCCTGGAAAACTTGGAAAGACAGATATCACAACATACACTACAACGTTATGAGGGAGCGCAAGTAAGAAGGAACTTTAAGGGAATGCAAGAGCAAATACCAAATAGACACTTCCCAACACACGAACAAAATATACAACGTGATAAACAAGTTAACGAAATAATTGTTATACATGGGAAAACACAAACTCAATTACAGACAATAACACATGCATTCCAAGAGTTTTACCAAAGACTCTACACAGACGAGGGAACAGATATCACATCACAGGAAGAAACTCTTAAACACTGCAATATACTGACAGATAAACACAAACAAGAAATTGACAATTCTATAACACTACAAGAAATAGAACTTAGTTTAAAACAACTTAAAACAAATAAATCCCCTGGGCCAGATGGCCTAACATCGGAATTTTACAAATTCTTTTTCCCACAATTAGGTTTTCTTTATTCGAAAATGCTTGACAAAAGTTTTGAAACCGGAGACCTGCCCAATTCTTTAAATAATTCAATCATCACTGTTCTGCCAAAAGATCGAAACGATAAATCAAATCTGAAAAACTATAGACCCATATTACTTCTAAACACGGATTATAAGATTCTTACCAAGTGTCTAACAAATAAGGTCAACCCTATCCTTTGTAATCTTGTTCATATGGATCAACAATGTTCAGTGCAGGGAAGAAACATAACAAACCATACACATTTCATAAGAAACCTTATTCCATATACACATGTCAAAAACATGCAAATATCACTCCTTTCTTTGGACCAAGAGAAAGCATTCGATAGAGTGTCTCACTCGTATCTACATAAAACACTGAGACATTGCAACTTAGGAAACACTTTCACGCATTGGGTGAGAGTTCTTTATAAAAAAAACCCACAAGTCAAGTGATACACTGTCGGATGCTTTCAAACTAACACGATCGGTAAGACAGGGCTGTCCCCTTTCACAGCTGCTATACATACTTACATTAGAACCACTATTAGAAAAAATAAGACAAATAAAGAAATAACAACCATAAATATCCCAAACGTATGCGATAAGAAAATGTTCGCGTATGCTGATGACACAACACTTATCATCAACAAAAACAAAACATATTAGAAGATTTTGCAGTGTATGGCATTGGCAGAGCGAGCGGAGCAAAAATAAACGTCAACAAGTCACAAATAATGGGCTTGGGAAAGTGGAAACACAAAAGAGACTTTCACACCCACATCCAACACACTAACGAAATGAAAATATACGGAATACATTATAATAACAACCCCAGAAGTCAACATCTTGAAACATGGCAGGAAAAAATTCACAAAATAGAACAAACACTGGAAACATACCAATATAAAGCAACCACAATATTTGGCCGTACAATTATAATCAACACATACGTCATACCACAACTGCTATATTTAAGCGCAGTCAACATAACTCCTCAAAGTGTTGTATAGAAAGTAAACACACTGATTCGCACGTTTCTTTTTCAACTGAACCCAAACCGCATACGACATACAACTCTTATACAACCAAAAAAGAGGGGAGGTTTTAACTTACAAGACATCAAAACTAAAATTGATACACAAAGATTGACATACATACGTGATATCATCAAAAATCCACAACAACACCCAATCGCACTATACTATCTAGGATACACACTAAGGAAATATATACCCTTCAACAACAATACACCCCACTACACAGGCCCACCCTCATTATTTCACAAACACATGATTGAAATATACAAACAATTTAATGCCCATATGCTTAATACAACAACTAAAGCAATTTACCAATACCTTATACAACAAAAACATTCACAATATACCGACATAAAGTGGGGACACCACTTTAGTGTAGATAATCATGACACAACTTTTGAAAACTTAAATAAATACAACATTACACCAAAGGCCAGAGAGGTTTCATACAGATTAATCTACAATAACACACCCACATCCGAAAAGAGCAGCAAACAAATACAATACTCTCATGAGATGCCAGGTTTGTAAAAAAACGGATCCAGGAAACCGAAAAATACATCTTTCTAACATGCCAAAACATACAAGTAACAAAAATAATGTTGAAAGATATCATATGCAAGACAATCAAATGTAAACCAGAACATTTAAACATAAATAAAACAATAATCCTACACAGATTACCAAATACACAAGCAGAAAATCACGACAAAGCGCTACAATTAATAGGGCAATACAAATTACAAATATGGAACACGCGGAATCAAGCAAAATACAAACACCGAATATATACTGCACGCACAATCTCTATTAATCATGTCTGGCCGTGGCAAAGGAGGTAAAGTCAAAGGCAAATCCAAGTCCCGTTCATCTCGCGCCGGCTTGCAATTCCCAGTAGGACGTATTCATCGTCTCTTGAGGAAAGGCACATATGCCGAGCGTGTAGGTGCCGGTGCCCCCGTCTACATGGCAGCAGTTCTCGAATACTTGGCTGCTGAGGTCCTCGAGTTGGCTGGCAACGCTGCCCGTGACAATAAGAAAACCAGAATTATCCCACGTCACTTGCAGCTGGCCATCCGTAACGACGAGCAATTGAACAAGCTTCTCTCGGGTATCACCATCGCTCAAGGCGGTGTTTCAGTACAGAGCCGCATTCAACTATATATCCCACTAAGGAGAGGGAGAAAAATAAAACAACAACAAAAAACAAAGAGAAAGATAGAAGAAGCGTAATGGAGAGTAAGAGAGAGAGAGAGAGAGAGAGAGAGAGAGAGAGAGAGAGAGAGAGAGAGAGAGAGAGAGAGAGAGAGAGAGAGAGAGAGAGAAAGAGAGAGGGATATATATATATATATATATATATATAGATATATATATATATATATATATATATATATATATAGAGAGAGAGAGAGAGAGAGAGAGAGATATAGAGAGAGAGAGAGAGAGAGAGAGAGAGAGAGAGAGAGAGAGAGAGAGAGAGAGAGAGAGAGAGAGAGAGAGAGAGAGAGAGAGAGAGAGAGAGAGAGAGAGATTGAGAGAGAGAGAGAGAGAGAGAGAGAGAGAGAGAGAGAGAGAGAGAGAGAGAGGGGGGGGGGGCAGGAAGCTATAGGTAGATAGATGGGCAGAGTGAGAAATATATATAATAGAATTTGATTTAAATGGGACTATATAACAAATCTGCAATGGTCGACTAGCCGTTTATCTGCTGACGTTCGATATACGCCTACCAATCTGAGCGTGGAAAAAAAGAAAAGAAAAAAAAGAAGAAAAAAAGGAAACATTCCTCAAAGGACTTCTTTTAAAAACATTGGCAATAATCAAATCAACATCCATCGTTGTAGATTTTGTGTCCATCTAGAGAAAAACCTCACTACACACACGTGTTTGATAGGAAGATTCAATTTTCCCTATCAAACACGTGGGTAGTGTATAGTGGGGCCTATTGTTTCTCTAAAAATGAAGATAAATATTATTTTCTAATTTATAGAGAAATAACGAATTCTGCTCAATTCTTACCATAACTGGATGATGCTGAGTTCAACAGTCTTATTAGATTTTTCTACTACCAACCGCCGCTCTGCTATGGTCATTTGAAAATGTCCCTAGTCCATCCCAGACATCACGGCCCCCATGCCTTGTGACGAGACGCGAGGAGCGACGGTGGTGTCGGTGAGTTTCGGTGGCAATAAGTATTGTCCCTCAATAGTTATAAAATCGGTACGAACTACCACTACCAGTACGGATCAGTATCCGCAATAAGGATCCTCTATGTGTGCGTTGTTGGGTTTGATAGAGGAATACTCATACTTAGTCGTCCTTATTCATACTTATCCCGAAATTGGGATCCTTTATGTTTTCCCCTTATGACGGGTGACCGCTTGGGAACACCACGTGTTGTAGACGTTTCTTTTTTGTTAGTTTTAAAATATACTTCTTCCTGTTCTTGCCTTTGTTTTTTTAGGTTGTTTTTTTTATAAGTCTCCTCTTTTCCACATTATGTTTCATTTTGTGTGTTTTTTTTTTGGGAGGGGGCGGAGTTGTACATAATGTACATCTTTTTCTTCTTCTTTTTTGTTATATATTTCATTCAAAAAAGGTGGTCTCAGGTAGGTTTTTTTTAATTTTGCCGGGACTGCCATGTAAACAGCCAACGGATCTTCGACGTGCACAGAGCGTTGTGATCTGCACAAGGGACCTCCTTTTTATCGTCCGTCCCCTATATAAAAAAAAGAACAGATCAAATTTGTTGTTAGATCTAGATCTAGATCTAGTATTGATTTTGTTCTCTGTCCGAAGTCTTCATCTTCTTGTATCGTTGTGTTTTCGCCAGCGCCTTGTTTGCCGTTGTGTTTGTCGTCTTCGTCTCTTTTTAAAGATTTAGTTTCTTATATCTGTAATGTTCATCTCTTGTCTTTTTCTTCGTTGCGTGCTATCAATATCATATTGCATTATTTATCATCATCATAGTTGTTCAATCTAGATATCTAGATTCAGTAGACAATCTAGTCTTAGTAGTATTTAAGTTGTTGTCTGTCCAAAGTCTTTATGAATTCATGTCCTTTAAATATATAGAGCATTTTCTAAATCTAGATCTCTATTATAGATTCTCTGCTTCGTCTTTGACTTCTTTCCTTCGTTGTGGAGCTAGATTCTAGATCTAGTCGTATATTACGCCAGACCTAAATCTATTTTCTTCTCCCTCCTCCTCTTTCGTTGTTATTTTTTCCTTTCTTTCTATCTAGCTCTATTACTAGTTAGATATTACAAACACATCCATCTTCTTCTGAGTGTAAGTAATGTAGTCGCCTTAAGACATTTGAGATAAATGGAGACGGCGACGATGGGTGAGCACAAAAACTATAGTAGCTCAATGGAAGAAACTAAGATAATAATATAAAAGTGCATAATGAAGCACAAGTGATGTAAAAGGCATAAGAAGAAGGGTAAGAAAGACGACTGGGTACTATCTTAGTTAACAGTAGATTATAACATAGCATATAAGCATAATCAAAACTGTGGTCGTGACGGGTGAGGTATTGATAAAATTAAAAGAAGAGTGCGAGTCGAATTAATTGAAAGAGGGAGTCGACGAACACGCTTCAGCGGCAGACAGACTAATGTAATACAGTAATACATGTGGTAATAATATTAATGACAAGTAATACGAGAATAGTAATAAGTGTCCGTGTCAAATGAGTAGTGACGACGATAGCATGAACACTGTCGTCAGATGGGGACAAGAAGAATACAACAAAGGAGTGACAAAAAAAAAAGAAGTTTGGGGGGGGGGGGGGGGATTGAGAAGTTTGGCAAAGTCGCACCAACAGGAGTCAATCAAAAATGATAGGGCTTGTCCTGAAAGGACAGTGAGTGGTAATGGACCAGTGAAGGCCTGGGTCGATAATGGACAGGAACTGTTTAGTTCTTGCCAGCTAGCTTTTGGGTCTTCTTGGGCTGGATGTTAGTGTTAGGACCCCGCATTGAGTGATAAATCATATTGATTGTTATTTCAGTGATAGGCGCAATACTAAATCCAGCGCCTGGCGTTAGGAGCTCTCTCGGACGTCCGCGCAAGACCTATATCCACACAGAGAAACCGTAGGTGGAGAGTCGCAATAGGGGAGGAGGTGACCAGACTAGATTGGCCGAGATCAGAACACGGGAAGATATCGCGAGTGATTAGGCTAGTTTTACAACCACGGACAGCAATGTCAGGATTAAAGTAGTTCAAGTTGTGGTAGATCCAGATGTGACTGACATAGAGCTAGATCTAGATCTAGTTAGCATTAGCAATGGACCGTGGTGGATTTTATCCTGTTTACGTTTTGTTTGATGATATTAGTCATATATCTATGTGTGAAACTATGTGATCCGAATGTTGGAATTGTGCTTGTAAGATAAATCTAGACGATTTAATCTCGAAGTTGAGCTTTCTTGATATTTTGAGCTAATGTTGCAGTATTCTGTTATTGTCGATGCCCCGTCCAAATAGGCACATTAGGAAAATTTAAAGCTTTTTTTTCAATGGCATACCTTTATTCGGTTTGTAAGATAAATTGTTTCAAAGAACTAGCCCTTTGATGTATTTAATTCAGTTATAACACTATTTTTTACTATGTAGACAGTTACTGACACTTCATATATATATATAAGATTATGCATTGTTGTATTTAAAGGAACGTGAGCCTTTTTGAAACCATTACGCTGTTGTATGAGTGCATAATATTATGTACCGTATACATACATATATATTATACACACACATAGACATAGTAATACATGTAATATATTAATTATACATAATGTGATTGGTTGAAGCATTACGCATTGGTTCTAATGAATTGCTGGCTGTTTCAGATGTCCACCTGAGGTACAACAACTTTAATTAGGCTCCTTAAAAACACGGACAAAAAAGGAAATTTATTGGTTGCGTATACAAACCCAAAAAGTCCAAACAAAAAGGAAATTTATTGGTTGCGTATACAAACCCAAAAAGTCCAAACAAAATTTTGAAAGAAACAAATAAACGTAATACAAATTATGTTCATTTTCTCCATCTATAGCGCAAAATTATTACAGCGACAACAATAACATCATCAAAATGGTAGATGAAGCAGAAACGAAAGGAATTTTAAAATACCATCTGACGACTCATTGTAGAGTATAAGTAAGGCAACATGGGATGCTCATTACACTGAATTCTAACAATTCATCTTTTCCTGTAGGCCTTGCCTTGATCTAGCCGGGTATTTGTTTTGACGTATTCGAGGTAACTAAAGAACAGAGCTTTTACTTTTAGAAATGTGCCTTCGCTCAAAGTCCCGGCACAAAGCTAGTGCAAAAAAAGTAAAAACATAAAAATCCTTTTACGCTTTCACAACTAAAGCATGGCCATTTATCACAGGTGTGTTATTTGTGTCACGACACGTTCCTGGGCTTAGCATATATATCCGAAATTCCAACTGACTAATTCCACTATCAAAATCTTCAACAACAAGAAAAAAAAACAAAAGAAAGAAAGAAAAAAAGCCCGACCAAGCCATACATAACCTGAAACGTACTCTCACTTCATTCTCTCATAATATAAACTCTGGAAGTGGAAGCGATCACTAACCGATGTGAAGAAGTGCAATTTAATTAAAACCAAAATGCCCAAAATATGCGCTTTTTCTTGACTTCTGAAATGTTTGTTTATGAGAACAGAAACATTACTCTGCTAAATAAGTTTTCCACGTTGAAAATGTTGCTTTTAATTCCATTTGATTTTACCCACACCCGCAACTAAGGTGATCTCGGGAGTTTTGGTAGGATTCTTAATTTTGCAGGGACTGTGTGGTAAACAGCCAAGGGATCTTTGGCGTTCACAAAATATTGTGACCTGTACACGGAACCTCCTTTTTATCGTCATCTCGGATGGGACTAGGTGTCGATCCACGTACCTTGACAAGGTTTTACTCCAAAAAAAAAGAAAGAAAATTTTTCAACCTCCGAGGCTTGAAGCCATGACCTTTTGGTTGCAAGGCAACTTAAGTTGCAGTGCAGGAAATGTTGTTCGTGTGACCGGAACAGAAAGTAAACCAGTTTTCTTGCTCAACATATACTGCACAACATTTCCGTCTCGTATGTCAAAGCTGCACATCAGTGAAGAAATAAGTCAGATAGAAACAGCCTTATTAGAAGTAGAAGATGCATATAGCATTCAAAGAAGAGAACCTTTATAACAGAGGAAAAGAAATATAGACATGCAGAGTTTGAAAGTGGGCAAATCACCAAGATGTCATGACTTAACAGCAGAGATGAATAAAGCAAAGCGGGAACAAAGGTACTAATGTTTATCACTACATATGCAAACAGTTTTTAATATTATGGAAAATGGCCACTGGAATGGTAAAGAGCGGTGTTTTTACTCTTACCAAATAAAGGAGACCTTAAAGATTGTTCAGACTACATAAATATCTCTCTCATATCACATACAGGTAAAATAATTCAAAAGAAGGTTATAACTTAAATGGAGGAAGAACATTGTACACAAATAGGATTCAAGAAAAACTCTCATAGACACGTTTGACCAGATTTGTTAAGTCTTAAAATGATCACTCAGAAGTGCAGGAATTCAACAGGCCCATCATGGTATGACAAATGTGTTTCATTGATTATTCGAATACATTTGATTGCGATAAAAATGGCATTTCCTGTTCAAGAAGTAAAACTGGCAAGAGAACTGTATAAAGCATAGCAGTCGCGGTCTTGAACAAATTGCGGGACAACAGATTAGTTTCCAATAGAGAGAGCCTCTTTAACATGTAAGCCGATGTCATCATGAGAAATGTGGAAGACGATGGAAACAACAGCCGCTTTGAAAATTAAACATCCACGACCGTGGAATAAGAAAAATTCGAGACAACACGGACTTACTATCGCACTCAGCTAAGGGCCTTTACTACTTTGTTACGTCAGTAAAGCAACACATTCAAGACAACAACAAAAAACTTAGCTCAAATAGGATCAGATTTATGAAATTGGACAAAGTCTCAACGTCAGGAATATTAGATCTTCAGGTAGATAGATGGAGCAAGGTTAGAAAATGTCAATGCATACGAATATTTGGGAAGCACCGTGACAAACAATGGTGAAGGAATGAAGAAGGTGAAAAGACGACTTGCTCTCACCTTGAATGTACTAGTACCATACATACATACATACATACATACATACATACATACATACATTCATACATACATACATACATACATGCATACATACATACATATATCACAATCAAATAAATAAATTCAGAATGGCCTTTCTGGCAAAGTGCAACAGTAGTTTTGGAAATTTCAGAATGGCCATTCTGGCAAAATGCAATGGTAGCTTTGGAAATTCAGAATGGCCTTTTTGGCAAAAGTGCAACGGTAGTTTTGGAAAGCAGTGCTTCCAACTCCAGGACGTATTATGACACCGTCCGTTCACCCCTTAACAGAATAGGCTGACCGGTGGCACAACTTTGCTAGACAGCCTGGAGTGTGTGTATTGTTTTTATTTGAACAATAATTAGTGTTCGGGTTATGAATTGCCTGGTAAAGTGCAACGGTAGTTTTGGAAATTCAGACTGGCGTTTCCAGAGGTTCACCCCAATCTCTCTGAGTCTACGCCATCGATTTAGTTTACCAAAAAAAAAAAAAAAAATTACAAATGGCAGAATAATCATCATATACGTATTTTTCAAAGTAAATACAGACCTACGGACAAAAAAACCCAACAAAAAACATATTAAATTTTGTTTGCGTACTGGTTGACAGCTATGTATATATATATACATCACTATATATATGTATATATATTGGTATTGTATACTATATGTGTGTGTGTGTGTGTCGGGTGTAGTTCAAAATAATAGATATAATATATATACAGTTTCATAATGTGTTGATCATAAGATAGATAGATAGATAGATAAATAGGTAGATAGATAAATAGATAGATATATTTAGATATCAATATGAAAGCACAACTGCTCTGAAGAAATTAATCAAGAAGAAAGAAAAGAAACAAAAAGAAAAGAAACGCCCTTTAGATTTGACAAGTAAAACACCACAACTCACGATTCTGTAGTGTTGCAATCACTGTATCGCCTTCTGTCTACTAGGTGTTCTCTTCTATAAATTTTCAATCCTTTGGTCCGAAGAGATTTCCCAGCTGTCCCCGAATCAGAGCTGGGCAATAATGAGTTTTTGTTATATACACATGGATGGTAAGAGGAAGAGTACGAGGAGTGAAATTATGAAAAAGCCTTGACCTTTGTTCACATGACTGCTTAGTCAACCGTGTCAAAGCCTTAGTTAAAGAGACAAAGGATATTTAATTACTGCGCAGGAAGCAGTGCTTCCAACTCCAGGACGTATTATTAATGACACCGTCCGTTTCACCCCTTAACAGAATAGGCTGACCGGTGGCACAACTTTGCTAGACAGCCTGGAGTGTGTGTATTGTTTTTATTTGAACAATAATTAGTGTTCGGGTTATGAATTGCCTTTCGCAGTTGGTCGACTGGCGGTCATTTGGGGGCAGACATAGTGGGCCACGCGTCACACAGCAGCAAACTAATAATAATAATAATAATAATATATCATGGCCCAAGCGAAAAGGTGTTGTCAGTGTCGCGTTAGAATCTCGCTCTTCCCGGTTGGAGTTAAGAGATTTTGGTAGACTTGATGTCAATATCAGACTCAGTCGCTCGTCTTGCAAGCCAGGGCCCAGCGTTCGAAACCTCACGACAATACTAACGTTTACACATGGATTTACTAGGACTATATTAACAAAGCCGGCGCCATAAAGTGGATTTGATACGAATGACGTACTGCAACACGTATTATTTATCAGTACCATGTATACGCTTTTCTCTGAAATGTCGTAGAAAGGTCTTGAGCTCCTCAGTGCACGTCGGTCACCATAAACTATATATTACACATGTACCATGAACGGAATTGGGACCTAGGCCTGTTGCTTGTTGTGAGTTGGGAGGTTGTTTTTTTTTTATAAGAAGAAAGAACAGACTTGCTTAATTATCATTTTCTGACATAAAGTATACAATCAAATCTCGTTATACCGCCAATTGTTGCACCAGTGGTAACTTGGCGTTATAACGAAAATGTCCTTTTTTTAGCATTTTCGATACATTATCAATACACATGTAATTGCTTATCCAAATAGGAGAAAGAATCTATCACTGACAAAACAATGTAGGCCTTCTGCGTGTGAAAAGGCTATTGTAATACATGTATCATGAAGCAGCAGTACATGTAGTATGTAGTTGACTAACCCGGTCTCTTATATAACATTGAAAAGAAAACATCGACAGAAACATACTTAACTCAAAATGGATTAGCCTAGGTTATTGTAATATGACACTGACACTGCTATGAAGCCCAATAATTATTATTTGTCTCCAAACCTCCGGTATCCTCGTTCTCATAAAGAAAAAGCCTTGTGTCACTAGTGTCAGTTCTATTTATGTAGGTGTAACTTGTAGAGTAAGTGTACAGTACAAATGTAATAAGGCACGCATTGCAGTGGTGCATGTGTGTTTGTAGTATGTGTTTGTACTCCGTGACCTGTGATCAAGCCAAACTAAATTCTACTTCCACCAACTTGCATCACTTCGGGAAAGAAGGTGGTGATACGCGGTGGTGGTGGTACAACGAGTTGTATTTTTACAACAGTTATTAAGGAAGGTAAAATAAATCAGTGGCGGGTGGAGGTTTAACAAGTTATTTCATTGTTTTTTGTATAGTGTCGTAATGTCGTCAGATCCGTACAAATCATGAGTACAAAAAGATGAAAGCTGGCGACAAGCGAGAATGGCGGTAGACAAAGGGGTGGGTATAACGAGGTCTGAGTGTAAAACTAGTAGACTACCACAACCACTGTGCGACAGTCTATCTGGTCTCAATGTGGACTCAGGGCTTAGGCCTGTTGATCGTTGTTGGAGTTTGCTGTTTTGTTGTGCGTTGTTTTTTATTGGTGTTTTTTTAAAATTAGAAATATTACTGTCTTTTTAAACAATCTCTTTCTCATACATCTTAAGCTAACAATGAATTGTGGTAGTCTAAATCATGATCCAAAGGAATAAAGAACAGTCTTAAATTAACATGTTTATAATTATTGTATTCATATGTCTTTGTTTCACTGGAATTCACGCTAACGTTATGTGCTGTATGGGATCTTATTTGTTGATTTCTGTAGGGACCAATGTTTCCTCTAAGTCTAAGCTGTGCGTGTGTATGCGCACGCGAACTTGGGTGAAAAGTTTTCAGAGTTTTTCAAGTAAAAACTACCCGGGCGAGTCCTGGCCAGGGTACTGGACTTACGATTGTGCCATACTGAATTGAGACCTGGCCAGGGTGCTGGACTTACGATCGTGCCATACTGGATTCGAGACCTGGCCAGGTACTGGACTTACGATCGTGCCATACTGGATTCGAGACCTGGCCAGGGTGCTCGACATACGATCGTGCCATACTGGATTCGAGACCTGGCCATACTAGATCCGGGACTTTTACTTTTATACTTAGGGAAAACTCTTTTATCATATATTTTCTCACTCTATCCAGACGCAAATGGGTATCATTACCAGCGTGAGCTAGGAAATAGAACCAGAGATATGGAGATAGACTGGCACCCTTTCCAAGAGGCGATGTCATATCCCTGTTCTACTGCTAACTATAGAACCCGGGATATGCTCCTGGCCTTGAAGGAACTTTACTACGTTTATGGAACAACAGCTACAACATTTACAAAATATCACTATCCAAGCTGTGTAAAATAAACAGAAATTTATTTATAAAAATATCTTTTTCCACAATTTCTTTACAATTACAAGGCTGTGAGTTAGGAAGAGAAAAACAGGCTACATGTAGTACATTATAAAAAAAAACTATTGATAGAAATCAGCAAGAAAACATTTGAACTTGTAGTAGGCTACAGTATAGGTGTTCATTTTAACTTTGAATGTGTCTGAGAACGCTGCCATGACATGATTGAACATTCCTAAGTATGCTTTCTAACATCACACACATACACACAAACGCATATAATTATATTTATGTGTATCTTATGTCCAACTATCATAATCAAAGAGGTAATGATAAAATCAATATCACACAATTGTGTAAAGTAAAATAACTCTAAAGGCAGGGAGACTACTGATATTCAAATTAATGATGATGTGACAAATGGGACATGTAAGAACAATATGAAAACTACACACAGTTACTCAGAGATAAGGATAAGCAAATAAATACACAGGTACTGAAATAAACAAACATGTCAAAGCTATTGTATTGCCTTTATCACTTCAGATCTTTTCTTTTCTTTTTGATCAGAATCAGGTTTTGCTAATGTACTTTTAGGACAACCAACAACAAAAATCAACTTGTTCTTTCATTACAGCTTACAGATAAGGACAAAAGGAACATTTAGTACAGCCACAAGTTAGTGATGATGAGTGATACACAGTAAGATTAAGACTCATCGTAATGATATGTCGACAAACATATATATACCAACAAAGTCAGATTAGACAAATCAAACGGTGAAGAAGTGTCAACATGTCTATCAAGACATAAAGTGAATACGACAAATATATTGAAAAATAAGTAGTCGAAAGGAAATGGGAGAAGGAGAAGTGTAGGCACAGCTAGAAGTAGAAGGAGGACATTTAAAACTGAAGACAAATGCACTCAAAAAAAGAAAAAGGAAGGAGAAGAAGAAGAAGCAGAAGAAGGAGGAAGAGGAGGGAGGAGGAGGAGGAAAGAAGGAGAAAAAAAGGGGAGGATGAGAAAAAGAAGAGGAAAAGGAAATAGAAGAAAACAAAGATAAGGAATAGAAAAGGAGGAAAGGGAGAGGAGGATGAGAAGCAAAAAAAGGAGGGAAGAATAGCATACAAATACAAATGAAATGTATACATACACAAATCAAGGGGGGGGACTATGCTTAAAATGTACAAAAACATGGAAATTATAATATGACTGTGTATTTTTAAAGATACAATATACATGCAGTCTTGTAAGTTATAAATATACAGTAAGTTGCAACGATTTAATGCAATAATAATACATATTGTTTGATATCCTTGGTGAACACTTTCAACAGCAAATTTTGATTGTATATTTTCTAATTTAGTAAATGAACACAATACCTTTTAGAGGTGTAGTGACTTTAAAAAAAATTTAACAACTGCCATTCAACTCACAATAAGAATCAATCATGGTGTAATGTTGTGGATTAGATAGCTGGCACTTGGTTTTAGTAGGATTTTGGTACACAGCAAAGAAATAACAAGAAGCAAATCAAAAGCAAAACAAGTAATTTGATTTGAATACATCCTACCCCTCCCCAAATAACAACAATCAATCCACCCTACATCCATAGCACCATGCCACTTATTTCCTTAGATAAAAAAAATAATAGTTTCCTGGTTTCTTCCCTGACTTAGACTATTATCATAAAAATCAGTTCTTCTTCGCCTTTAGCGTTAATCAAAATCGATCATATATTTTAAAAATTATAATATATACAATGCGTAAGTAATGCATAAGTAATCTATCATTAAAAATAATTATCTACTTAGTTTCATTTCAAATTCATTCATAGATTCTATACATGTAATATATTGCTGAGTTATTCATTTTTTCTGTGTCAAAGGCACTGTTACAAGGTCACTAAGTAAGATTAACCATATTTTGCATGTAGATTTTAAATTATCCCAAGATTGGTGCATTCATAAAATAATTTTTTTCTACCATACGCAACATTTAATTAAAGAAAATTTCATTGTTTCATCATCTTTGAGAAGAATTTTCATTCACCATCATGTTCTATAATTACAAAGTCTGATATTCATCTGAATGGTATATATACATTTTTTTATCCTTTATGCACAAATGTATTGAGTGTAGTGTATGTTTTAATAGAAAGTAAAGCTGATTTCACTCATTGTAATTGACCCAGTCCGCCATAAGTGGTGATTTTGGCGTGAACTCAGAAAGAGGAAACAGTAAGATGAAAGATAAGTGAAAGAATGAAAGGAAAGAAGTAGAAATTACCAGTAGCACCTACCAACTTCCCACAGAATGGAAAGCATATTACACAAGTATTCACAAACAACATTATAATGAAGTCCACACTACACACTACATTCAATTTGATCTTTCTGCTCATGGCAAAGTAGCCTTCAACCAGACTCAGAAAACATAAACATTAAATTGCTACCAAATGTAGTGAGAAATTGTATGCTCTCTCAATGTAAGAAATGAAAGGGGAAAAAATTAAGTAAACCATCAGTAAGGCACAAACATTAATTATTAAGTAAAGTAAAGTAATAACAAGTGTAAACTTCTATCTAATTTTGCACAGAGGAAAATTTTTTACTTGTTGTAACATTGTAAGTCATCAGTCTGTAAATGCAACAAATATCAAAGAAAACCAAATTACCATGCACAATGATACATGAGAAATAAAAATAACACTTAGTGCCCGTAAAAACTTTGAGCACGCTGAAACATCTCCTGTCGTCTGCTCAACGTTCCCATGACAACCTCAGCTATACTACTTCTGTTTTTATTGGTAGGATCTACTTTATCAGATTCAGACAACATCTTCAGGGATCTTACTCAAAAAATCCACATCCCTGTTTGCCATATCAACTTCCCAAAGAAATCTATTTTAAAGAATTGTGTCTCCCTTTCAGGTCATTTACATATTAGTAATTGACAAAACATGACAAGAACTAGTCAGAATATTAAATGAAAAAAACAAAATTTAACACAATACTTACCATCATTTTAAAAAACAAGTTTGCAACTTCTGCAATTAAAAATACATGTATTTGAATTAACATTAAGAGATGTTTGTTATCATCAAGAACTTCATCAATTGCATACATGTATTTCAATTTTTTTTTCTGCAACAAAAGCAGCTTTTGAATCCTTATAAATTATATCCTAAATATAAAGTAAACACCGACTTAAAAGATAGATAAGATTTTTTTAACGCAAGAAATGGAACTTTCAGGCCATTTGAAAAATACTTTTTTGCCCATGTACTTTCTTTCAGGTTCCACAAAGGCCTGGCAATCAATAAGTAAGTAGACCTGGTTTGAAAGATAAAGAGTGGGCCATCATACTGTTTGTAATTTTCAACGAAAATTTAAAATTCACATCACAACCGTGTAAGGTACCTAAAACTAAAACATTAAAAACGTCCTCAGAGCATATGGCTGGCAGCTCTCAGTCACACTGTGAGTGTATATTATATATGAGGGAGTGAAATACAAACCCCGCTATGCGCCATTTTTACATATTGTGAGTTTTTTCACTATCTCAGACTTTGAATAAAGAGTTTTCTGATGATGAAATCATATTTGTTCAAAACTGTCTGTATCCTATTATAATTCTGGCTCTAAATATGAAATTGATTGGGTTCCATTTAGAACTTAAGGAAGAAAAACATGATTTTCTCAAGTTGTCTTTTTTGGATATAGCGGTTTTTGCATCTCACCCCTTTCATTAATATATCACATTGCTTTGATATGCTGATGTCTAGTTCAAGTAAAATAATATTGTGTTTGAAAAATTATATCAACAAAAAGAGCATAATGGATAGATTTTGCTAAAACATTTCAAATTTCAGTCTTAGTTTAAAATGTAATCTTATTCGATCTAAATGCACCATGTGTAAATGTCAACTCTCAAAAATATCTAAGAATATACAACAATTAAAAATGTTGTTATAAAAAATAGCACAGAAGTAAAAACGGTTCAAAACAATGTCAGCACCAAGATGAACACAGAAGTAGATATCTTCTTGAAAACTTCTTCCTTTGATCAATAGCAGTCTATATCAATATAAAATTTCAATAACAGTTTATTATGAGTGACAAAATTTTCCTCTTCAGTTGAGAATATAAAAACTTCTTCACTGTTACCGACACTCTAATGATATGTCCATACATTAAAATAATAGTAATATCGATAAAAACTATCAATATCATCACTTATAGTTATATTTACAGAAACAATAAAAACATGATTGATTCAAAACAGCAAATAGAAAATCAGTGAATAAATGTCTTCATAATAAAAGCTTCACATAAGGCAATATTATGCTACGAGTTTGTAAACTATGTTGAATAATATGCTATTATTACCCATGACACAACACCTTTGCTTTGATAAGGCATGACATGATAAGATGCAAAAGGGCATCAAAACATTAGTTCATTGTCACAACAAAGCCAATAGACTGGCTTACTTGCATAATATGAGATTCAGAATTTTTATATGAACGTAGACAAGATATGTGTGATGGCTTGAATTTTGATTTATTTTTTTTGGGGGGGGGGAGGGGGTGAAGAGATACCACATTGACACATCTGTCCCATGTAGGATATGTAAATGACAGCTCAGCTCCATTGTAACGGGGCTTGTTTTGTTTTTTCAAGTTTCATTACTAATTAACGTCTGTTTTGAAGGTTGGAAAGATTTGAACATATCTTTTATTTCTCAGGCAGATGAATAAATTATATTTATCTGGATGAATTCAGACTTCTATGTTGTTTTACTCCTAAACAAAAACTTTAAATGATACATGAAAGTCAAGTACATGAAGAACAATAAGAAATACAAACATAACGTTAATGCATGTCTCAGGCTGAAATAGATTCAACGTCATCCTCCGCGTCAAAGGTGGAGTTTAAAAAGGCTGGTGTTGGCCTTTTCATTTCTTTGTTTACTCTTCGATCCCTTTTCTTATGCCTTGCCTCCACTTCATTGCCATTGTAGTAGCAGTGAGCCGGGATATGACCCAAATCCTCGTGCATTTTGACCCGTGCGCCATTATGCAGATTATGGTGTCCTGTTACATAAGGATTTGCTACCCCTGCGTATTCCTGATGTTTTGCGGATGATGGTAAGAAATATGGATTGACCCCGCCTCCACCTCCAAGGTAAGGATTGATCCCGCCTCCACCTCCTAGATAAGGGTTAACTACGCCTCCACCACCTAGATAAGGATTAACGCCGCCCATCATGTCCATGGCACTTCCAAGATGAGGCTGCTGGTAGTGAGATTGTTCTTGCTGGCGTCTGCTCCTGCCGTGTTTTGATGTGGACGGAGGATAGCCCTGTGTCGGTGGATAAATCTTCCTCGCTTTAAAGCAGAAGAGGCATTCATCCATCCATTACTGGAATGACCCCCACTCTGGTGCACACCGTGCTGGTTGAAGTAATGACTACCGCCTGCTTCTGACCCAGAACTGGATCCGCTTTTGCCGAGTAATACACCCCAGTTACCTCCCCTATGTCCGCCATGAGAGATGAGAAAGGAATGGCCGACAAGTCAGAACTTTCCATGGTAAAAACTTTAGATTTCCGTCGGGTCATGGACTTTGAGGACGATTTCACTCTATGGCGTGACTTTAGAGTGCTTTGAGCTGACTTGCCGCCCTCCTGACTGAAACCATGAGACCTGTCACTCTGATGAATCTCAGGTGTGACCTCAAACTTTTTTCCTTTGAAATCTTTATCGGAAGGAGTTTGTTTTTTTGAAAAGCCTAACGAGGTCGCCTCTGCCTTCTCCGTGTCTTGAGCGCGCTCTTCCGGTGCTCCAGGTAAAGGGATGACCTCGTCCATGCCACCGCTCACAGGGCCAATACCTCCGACAACACTTCCATCAGTACTGGTAGTTGACGGAACATGGGAAATATGCTCCTGGGACATCTTAGCTCATTGTTGGTGAAGGCGCAACACCCGACTAATGCTTTCCCATGGCCACATGTCTTCTCGAAGGCCTGGTGACTGCTGGTAGAACTGTGTCTGCCACGTTGCTTGAATCGAGTGGATATCGTTTCCAGGCTATTACGTTTGACAGCCACACGTACACTCTGAGCAGACATTTGACTGATGACAGAAGAGTCACTTTCCTTTCGTGGCGCACCCATTCCTCTCCTATGGAAACCCATGCCGGATAAGACTGGACCAAAAAGAGGCCTTATTCGATTGAACTTTCGCGTTTCTTCTTCAACTTCTTTCGGTTCCTCTTTACGTATGGATCATTCTTAAGTCTGTCTCGTTCAATGACGACAAACTGCGCCTCATGGAACTCTAAAACTGTGATTCTCGGGACACTCGTCGAGTTGAAATGACAGACTGTACATCTGTAATTAAAGATGAAATAAATTCTTTCTGTACTTCTTAATATAGGGTAAAGCTACAGACAGAATATGGCAAAGAGTAAAACAGCTAGTATCATCTAGCTGTTAGCTTCAAATTAAGAAACAATACAATAGAGGCTTCTTTGCCTTTGGCACAAAAACAGGCCTAAGAGGAGCAAGACAGGGAGAACCTTTTGTTTATTGACAAAAGGACGGACGATGAAAGTAATATTCCTTTTTCTATCGCAGAAATTGAAACAGAAATTGTTCACAAACCAAGATTTATTTATGATTCATGTTCAGTAAACACTTCAATGTATATTTTGAAACAAATTTCTTTAATGATGAATTATCTGAAGGTGAGACATTTATATACCCCTAGAGAAGAAAGCTGAAAGCACTTACCAGAATCTGAATAGTCGACCCATGCCAGCTGATGGATAGATCAAACCGCCTCTTCGCCTAACTAGCTTCGGCATAGCCATGGCAAAGTTAGACGACAACTCATCGTCACTGCAATTGTTAAGGTCAAATTTCATTCCTGGAAAAGAGTGAGATTATCAACATGATTCAATTGTGGAGCTCAATTGATTCAGTTGGAAAAGTTAATTGGCTCAATTGTGAAATTTAACTGACTCAGTAGTGAAACTTAACTGATACAATTTAAAACTTAATTTACCAAATTGTTCCACAACAGATTGGAATTTATAATTCATAAGATAATGATAAATACCTTCTACTTCCTACAATAAATGGGAAAAATAGAAGTTTCAAAATCAAAAATTTAAGAAACCAAATAAGAAAAGATATACTGAAAAACCAACCCCCTCCCTCTCCCCAATAAAAAGACTTAAAAACAGTGGAGGGAAAAACAACAAAGAAACCAAAAGACCCGGACAAAATGACACACAAAAACCTCAACTCACCCAAAGGATCATCATGGGAACTACAATAACTGATGGAAACTTTTCCTTGGTTGATTTCTTTCCTCTTCTCAAAAGCTTGAGCAATCATGCGATGGCGTTTTAATTTCTCGCTTATTTGAAGGCTTATGGAAGATCCTATATTCATGGAGAGCGAAAAACCCCAATAAAGTTTACACATGACCTGACTGAATTATGTTCATCACAATTTAAGGTAAAAGACACTTTATCATCATCACACAGTTTAAGAAAGGTTCCTTTAAAGTAAGTCGCTACAGCCCAAAGAGCCAGAACTTTCCTCAGCTTCTAAAGTTTGAAACAGAACAAATGATTATGCCTCGCCTCCTGGACAAGACGCTCATCAGTCACAGAATTTATCCTCAGCTGACGCTGGTACCCATTTACACATTGGTCAGATACCCGAAAAGAACACAACATCAGATCTAGCTTTGCCAGGATTCAAACTCAGGATGTCACGATCCTATATCCCCCCATCTTAAGCACTAGGCCACCAATGCTACATCCTATTGTTTTGCTATGCTCTCTTTCAGTCCTTATCCTTCTGTACCATGTGATCTTATGGTTACCATTATTAACTCTTGAAAATGTTGAATTCGTTGTCTTGCTACAGTTCTGTTAACCAATTTATTCCTCCCTTTCAACTTAAAAAGGTTTCTTGTTTGTTTGTTTGTTTGTTTTTTTTCATTGAAATTTAAGCTGTCAATCATATACAGCGATCTCAGGGTGAAATAAGAGGAAAGAGCGAGGTGAAAGAAAAAGTGAAAGAATGAAAGGAAAGAAGTAGGATCTATCAGTAGCACTCGCCAGCCGCCCACACTTAATAGGTACTAAGCAGATAATCGGTTTGATACAAACATCAACACTATTACAGTGTAACATCAATTTAAAGATTGACGCTATGTTCAGGAATAACAACGAATATGTAAATACTACTCAGGCCAAAGTTTCAATTGTTTGAACAGGCAAAAAATTCTGAGACCGCCAGAAGGAAACAGACAACATATTAATTATAAGGAAAAAGGACATTGATGCTCACCATCTGAAGAAACGTTCCCAGGCCGACAGAGATGACTTTGTCCAGGACCATGAACTCATAGCTATGCCAGCACCAAAAAAGGCAAAAATGTGAATTTCCATGGCAACCAGACTGGGTCTATTATCAATAGTGCAGGCAACATTTCTCCCGTTGCTATCTCCAGTTACCGACACATTGGCCAAACAGCTAAAAATCAGGAAAATTATGATTGTCCCACATTAGCCACACAGACATCAAAATGGTTAAAATGAGAACATGAAACACAGGTTGAAATGATAAAAGTAAAAAAACAAGATATTTTAGACTCAAAGATGGAAATGGAAAGAATGCCAAAATGACAGTGACATACACATTTGAATCAATATGTTTCCAACCCAAGCTGTTCATCCCCATGTAGTAAACAAACCGTGACATGAAATCTCATTGCCTGTAACTTTAACCAATTCTGTATCACAAGCCTTGCAATTGAAATTAGAGGAAAAATTTCATGGAAATAAAATAAGAATAACTGAGCAGACTAAATGCTGGTAAACTAACTAAACCCTAATGCTGACATTATCGATATATGATTTTCGCTACACTTCAGCTCTAACACAGACAACATTGATTTGTGATTTCCTTCCCTCTGAGAAAACCCGCTGCTTCAAATGAAAATAAACAATATACAAAATGAAAATAGAAATCTTCCTTTAATGAAACTATCTGATTTGTGAAAGTTTGAAATGGGGCTGAAGATAAGAAGAATGAATTCTTGGCCCAGGGTTGAGCGAGTCAAAATAAGTATAACATTGAAATGTCAACTTTGTACAAATGTTTGAAAAGCACTTTAGGCGTCTATAACACAGGAGCTTAATGATGAATTTGACAAATCAGATGAAAAACCAACGGCTCTTGAGAGACCCGACTGCATGGAAACCTAAGGAAGAGCAGTTGAGGAGATCAGTCATTTTCTGATTCTCATGCTTCGCCATGGGGGAAAAATAGTAAATCTCTTTATTTGCACTTCACTGCCTAGGGTTCTCTAAGAACCGCAGCGCCCAGTGCTTTTGATGTTGATGATGAATGATGATGATGATGATGACAAATCAGTGGATTAATGATTACATAAATGCACATTAAAATCCATCTAAACAGAAATAAACAATGATCGTTTAATACAAAACATAATTCAAGTAAAATACAGATATGGTGAACAATTTTCTAAAAATGTGAGTACTGAGAGCATAGGACTTACTACATATATTCTCGGAAACTTGATCGCCATAGTTTTTCATTAGCAAAGATGTAAACGTGAACGGCAAAAGTGATGAACACAAACGTCAAAGCAACAGCTGTGAAAATACCTGTAGCAACACAATGATTAGTATTACAAGTATTTTAGCTTAAGTGCGGATATAAAAAAAAACAAATTACTATAAAAAGGAAGCCAGGAAAAGTTACCTAATCATTTATTATAGCCATAATTTGCTACATAATTCACATTAACTTACCATTAGATAAGAATACTCCTGAAGCTGCAGGAAGATTTTTATACTGCATTAGAATTTATAACATATTTTCTTGCCAAATTTTACAGCGCATTAGAATAGTCAATGGAGCTCTTGTATGACTTTAACATAGTATGAGCAAAATGTTTAAGCCACTATAAGACATTCAAGGATGATCAAGAATCCAGTGACTGATTGTCCAACACTACAGGAAAGCATTAACTCTTTCCATGCCATTAGCTGCACACTGTGCCACAGCGTTTTTGTTATACACGCCAATAGTCGCACACTGCACCAAACTAAGCTGTTTCATTTTAAACACTCTTCCTAGTTTTATAGTGACTTATAAACAGTCCCTTTTACTATCTCAAGTAAAGAAGAGCTTCACACTTCCTTTTAGCCTTTGTTTGAAGCTTTGAAGTTGTGTTTTATCATTTCATATTTGTTACCATAGTTATGCGTCAAGCTGTTTAGTTGATATGAATCCTAGACCGTCTACAGGTAACTGTCCTATGCGTAATACTGCCAATCAAGCTCGATTATTGATTGAACAATGTATGGGAGAAAATAGTGAAGATGATTGTGTTAGTCCTAGTACTAGTAATAGATCTAGACCATAGCAGGCTAGAAACCATGCATTCCCGCCGCCCGTGACCCACTTAAAACTGTGAGGCTCAAGCGAGAAGACCAGACATTACGTAATCTGATCTTCTCGGACTCAAGTCAAGCGTGTAGTGTGTTAACGGAACCTACAGTACTACAGCATCACCGCGCCATGTTATTATTTCGCTTTGCTTACATTGTGTATTCTTCGATAAGGAATTAATTACCTTTAGTCTATACCGTTTCTAATTACTGTGTGTATACTACAACATAAGTGGTGTGATTTGATACACTTATTTTATTATTTGTGTAACTTTGATAAGTTCTTGATCTAGATCTAGTTCTAGACCTATGTAACAAAAACCATGCCTCGAAAGTGTTCTGTGTATGGTTGCACAACTAGATACAGACACGGTGAAAATATATCTGTGTATAGATTTCCTACTGATCAAGTTGAGAGACAGAAATGGATTAGAGTTATTCCAAATAAGTTAAGCGAGGTGAGGGACCATATGGGTGTCTGTGCGAATCATTGGCATCCCGGTGTTCCCATGAATAGAAAATCAAGATACCCTTCACCAGCCATACCCCCAAACAAATGGCCAGAAGCGATACCCCCTTCGTGCATACGACATATAACCCGCCTCGAGATACTCTCAATTCCACTTCTGACGTACGTGATCGGTCACAAGATGTCGATGAAATGCCTGCTTTTTAAGACTTGATTTATTTCAAAATGCTGAGAACGAGTATGGCAAGCCATTTAAAGACTGTTTTCTTGAAGCAATTTATCCCCATGGTGTTGTCGGCATTGTTTCTTCATCGGAGTACACCCTCCGCAGTCGTTCGAGGATTGGTGTGATACACTCATTTAGTGTATACTTCAAATTCCATCAAGTATCCGATGAGTGTACTAGATCTACTAATTCCATTGGATTTGAAGGATACTTTGGAGTAAAACTGGCCCCACACAGCAAGTTTTCTAGTGGTATCATCAGGCATTGGAGTGAACTCACAGAGGTTCTTCGATTCTACACCTTGCACCCCTATCTTGAAGGTGAGTTGAAAAGTTGCCAAGTCATTATCGCCATTAAACTCTATCATCATCATCATCAAGTTACCGTCGTTACTATTGTCACCATTATTATTAATATCATCATCATCATCATCATCACGTTATCGTCGTTACTATTGTCATCATTATTATTAATATATCATCATCATCATCAAGTTACCGTCGTTACTATTGTCACCATTATTATTAATATCATCATCATCATCATCAAGTTACCGTCGTTACTATTGTCACCATTATTATTAATATCATCATCATCATCATCATCAAGTTACCGTCGTTACTATTGTCACCATTATTATTAATATCATCATCATCATCATCAAGTTACCGTCGTTACTATTGTCACCATTATTATTAATATCATCATCATCAGTTACCATCGTTACTATTGTCACCATTATTATTAATATCATCATCATCAAGTTATCGTCGTTACTATTGTCACCATTATTATTAATATCATCATCAAGTTACCGTTGTTACTATTGTCACCATTATTATTATTAATATCGTTGTTACTATCATTATTATTAATATCATCATCTTTAATTGTAGATGAAGAAATGGAGCCATCGAAAACGCCAAGCAAAATCCAGGAGTTCATCGAACGCCAAATTGAGCTAATCAACGCACCGAATAATCAACGCATATATGCCCCAAATGATCTGATCCTAGCTTTTTCGTGGTTTACACGATCAAGGGCCCTATACACGTTATTGCGGTCCAGACTTCCATCAAAATCAACTTTGGGAAAAATCACCCGTCGCGCAAAAAATACAGAGGATTTCACAGTATATATACGCAATTCTTTTTTCAACAACAAGACAGAAGCAAAGCATGTGCAATCATAGTTGATGAAATGTATGTAAAATCTTCTTTGCAGTATTGTGGGGAGTACTTTATGGCTTTGCTGAGGACAATACAGAGGAAAAGGCAACCACAATCCTTGCCATCATGGTTAAGTGTTTCTTTGGTGGGAAAAAGTTCTTAGCAAAGTTAGTACCCTGTCATGCCTTGACAGCTGGGTTTCTTTTTGAGGTCGTCAGCGATGTCATCAACTCAGTGGAGCAGTGTGGTGGTAAAGTTATCACAATCATCAACGATAACAATAGAACCAATCAAGCTTTTTTTAAGCTATTCAATCCCTTCAATCCTTTGTGTCCCTGGATTGTTCATTCATTAACAACACCATCTCGCCCAATGTTCCTCCTCTACGATTCAGTGCACATTATGAAAAATATTCGGAATAACTGGACCACTGAAAGGACTAAATCGCTTTCCTTCCCAGTCATAGAATCGCCATCAAATGACCATGTGACGGCATGCTGGGGAGACATTGTTGAACTGTTTAACCATGAGACCAACTTGGTAAAACTTTCAAAACTTACCAAATCTGCTGTGTGGCCCTCTAATACAGAAAAGCAAAGTGTGTCTCTCGCTCTGCAGGTGTTTTGCGATGAAACAAGCTCTGCCCTCACGTGTGCATCCATCAGCAACTCATCATGGAAGATGACAGCTCACTTCGTCAAACAAGTCGTTGTGCTCTGGAAGCTACTTAATTGTAAATCCCCTTTCCAAAGTACTCGCTTCAATGATCCTGACAGGGTTGTCATCGACAATGGGACGAATGGTGAGAGAGGGATGGGACTTCTTTCAACATGGGCAGAAATCGCCATTAAGATGAGACCGACTAGCAGCGTTAGAGTCCAGTCTTTAACAAAGGACACGTCGTTGGCATTAGAGTGGAGTTGCAAGTGCTTGCAGGACTTGGCAAGGTATCTCCTGCACATCAACGAGCCTTGGAAGCATGAGTACGTCTGCTTAGGTTTCTTCCAACAAGACGACCTCGAAAGACACTTGGGCATTTCCGCACCAGTGCTGGGAGTAATTATTATCTTTCTGTAAAAGACGTGCTAAACACCCATAGTCTTGATAGAACACGTCTTCTTCTTGCCATGGATACAAACTTGGACTCTTATGATGATAAGCACCATTGCCCTCTCTGTACATTGCCTCTGACAGCGAATGAGAGAAGGCTGATGGAGAGCATGAAAACAGAGAACTACATCAGTAAAGTCTCCATCGATGAACAAAATGCCATCGTGTACATCGCGGGATATGTTGCATTCAAAAATAATGAACTGAAAGGGTCTCTCTCAAATTCAGATGCAACGTCATACTTCAACGACAGAGACAGAAATGGCTTGTGTTCGCCATGTGAGGAATTTCTAGAATTCATGCTCTTGGCATATTGTTTCTTCGTTAACAACAAAACTGCCGTATGCCGAACAAGACTGACTGCACTCTTAGGATATTTCACACAGAAGTTTGACATTGATGTTTATGTTTCGTCAAAGGCTTTAAATTCAATCTCAAACATCTTCTTGAAGAGATTTGCCGCCTTGCAAAACACACAGATGCAAGTTGGAGGTTCAAAAGGAAGGTAGCAAAATTGACTTCTGTGTAGGGTTACATGACGTGTATAACACTATTTAACACTGCAGTCAGCTTGATTTTGAAATAGTAGCCCAATATAGGTACGTTTTTTGTTGCTTCAACCTCCCTTTATTTCATTCATCCTACTTCTAAACATCTTATATCTTATATCTTGTGCATATATTTTTTTCTCTCCTTTATTGAACCTTTTAATATGCCTGCATCCGCTTTATTTCCTTGAAATCACATGCATTTTTTCATCTGAACGGCTCAGTGTGTGTGTGTGTGTGTGTGTGTGCAGTTAATTTGATTTGACCCAGCATATGAGTATGAGAAACTGGGATTCCGTAATGTATGTGTTTTCCAAAAGTGTTTTTCGCGCTTTATAATAAGAAATTCTCTTTTTAGTCATCTTTCCTACTTTATAGTTAGCTGATATTATAACCATTGTAGCTATTATTAATATTCTCCATGAAAATGTTATTCATTCGTTCCATTTCCATGCATCATTATTACTTTCAAAAGTCATTGTTCATTATTGACCGTGGTACTATCATTATTTTCATCACCATTCATTACCATCATCACCCTCATCTTCACCCTTGTTACACAAGAATTATAAGTTGTACATACCATGAGCAATATTATCTTTATCGAATTTACGTTTTTACTTTTCTAATAAGGTATTCTTTCATCTGCTTCTGTTTCTTTTCTTTATCTGACCATTATGATGAGAGAGAGAGAGAGAGAGAGAGAGAGAGAGAGAGAGAGAGAGAGAGAGAGAGAGAGAGAGAGAGACAGAGAGAGAGAGGAGAGAGAGAGAGAGAGAGAGGAGAGAGAGAGAGAGAGAGAGAGAGAGAGAGAGAGACACACACCATAGCATAGGGTAGTAGTAGTAGTATAGTAATAGTAATAGTATTATGCTGAGAGAGAGAGAGATGGAGAGAGAGAGAGAGAGAGAGAGAGAGAGAGAGAGAGAGAGGAGGGGGGGAGGAGAGAGAGAGAGAGAGAGAGAGAGAGAGAGAGAGAGAGAGAGAGAGAGAGAGAGAGAGAGAGAGAGAGAGAGAGAGACTAATAATACGTTAATAAGCACACACCATAGCATAGGGTAGTAGTAGTAGTATAGTAATAATAGTATTATGCTATGGTGTATACACACGCGCACACTCCCTCAGGCTATGCGTACTGCGTGGGCCTCACAGATCTGCTGTTCAACTAGCGGCTGAATTGCATGGTTTCTAGCCTGCTATGATCTAGACGCAATGAAGCACTTTTCAATGAAAAAAGTGATAGTGATAGTGAAAGTTCTGATGGTGCTGAGTTATTAGATCCTGTGTACAGTGATAGTGACTCTAATGTACCCAATGAGCCTCAACCTAAACGTTGTAGACCTAACACACAATCAAGACATACGCCTACATGACAGGGTGTGCAGATAGAGAATGACTGGACCATGGTGATGGAGGGGAAAACCAGTAACTCATTTCGCTTTCACCCTCACCGGCAGCCAGGAATTTCTCCTGAGCTAGGCTTATCAATTGAATCTTCTGCCCTTGACTGCTTCTCTGCCCTTGTAGATGATGAAGTAAAGAACAATCTTATCCCATGGTATCATGATATGTTCCCTCGAAATACGTTTCAGGACATATATTTCACCATAATCCACACAGGTGACAAGTCTGCGGAGGGAAAGGACAAGATTGAGCCCTTCATGAATAATCTTTTAGACAAGTTCCGAGCTGCGTATTATCCATATGAAGAGCTCAGTCTGGATGAAATGGTGATCGGCTTCAAAGGTAGGTGGCGCTTCAAACAATTCAACGCCACCAAACCTAAAATACCATATCAAGGCCTTTGGTCTGTGTGATGCGTCAACGGGTTATATCAACAACATATTGACATATTTTAGAGCCGACACATCATATAACCCAAATGTGGACACTGACGGTAGTCAAGCCATCAAAGTTTGGACACACTACTGTCAAACTTGGGGACGGGACATAAGATCTATGCTGACCGATACTACACAAGTAGGGTTCCTGTCAACTACCTACTGGAGCGATACCAGTATTACACCAGTACCCTCAATATCAACCGTGTTGGATTTCCACCTCAACTCAAAGTACTCAAATTGCAACACAGGAGAGGAAATGGCTTTTAGAGAAAGATGAAAAAATATTGTGCACTGCTTTTCGGGACAAAAAAAAAAAAAAGAAAAATTTGTTGTGATGGTGAGCACAGATACGGAGGCGAATGCGACCATGGTAAAAAATGTAAGTAAGCCAACAATGGTGCACATGTACAATCAGAACATGAATGGATGTGACCTTTTAGATCAGATAGTCTCCTATTAGGATCATTAGGACGAAAGACAGTGAAACGGAGGAAAAAAAATATTTTTGTGGTTGTTAGAAGTAGCACAAGTCAATGTTTTTATCTTATATGTTATTCTCACCAAGCAAGGCATTTCTGAGAACAGAAGGCCAGGTGTGCAGGCTCCTGCAATGCCACTAGAGCAGTTTCACTCGAAGAAACATTTGGTTTCTTATGTGGCGTGAGACCGAAACTGTATTTTCTGCTCAACACCCACTGACAGAAAACGTACACATTTTATTTGTACTGGATGTGACAATAAGCTCCATTTACATCCCAAGGATTGTTTTGAGGCATACCATAAACAAGAAGTAACAACACTCTCTGTAAACAGTTTGTAAATAGTCAGCTACCTTATTTCTAGATGTTTCAGTATTTTTGTTTTATTTCATTGCCTGCTGCAGCGCTTTTCTAACATGTGACATAAGTTGACTCTGGACCTCATAAGCCAGTCCTTATTGGACATATTGCTTAGTAGAAACTCGAATTCGATAATGCCATATGGATACATAATATGTATGTGAGAGCTGAAGCTCATTGGAGTTTTGTGGATAACTATGTTGCCAAGTAAGTGTTACATAATATGTTGCGATAATTCCCCCCCAAGCATAATTCACTGTTTCTTAGTACCTTTCTCATATACAAACATCCTAGAAAACTGATTTCCTTGACATAACGATTTTACCCTCTCAATTCTCTTCAAAATGATATATAGGTTGATAGGGTTATTTCATTTATGTGGGGAGATATGAGTATTTTTGTAAAGTCGTTGGCGTAAACGTTTCCTCCTAAAATGTATTGTGTATACAGGAAAAAATCCCCGGCGTGGAAAGAGTTAAGAAAGACATTGTAATGTTTACCCAGTCTAAGAATGGTATCCCTGATCTTGGAACATGTTTTTTCTGGGATGAACACAGGAGCTTCTTTTCGAATCTTGATCAATGTGTAAACACCTGTCATAGGAATACAAAATATGCTCTTTAATTGTAATCATATATATATATATATGTTATACATTGTGGACCTTATACCATAATGACATAGTGATATCTATTACTAATACATATTTATAAACATGATAAAAAATATACATTAAAACAAAATCACATCTTGTTGCGTTGAAGGTCATAAAAATATATACGTCAATATAACAGTCTATGCTTTTTACTTCTAATAATACGCTGCAAGTTTCAACAGTGTTCTTGAGACATCCAGTAATTCAACAATGAAACAGTTTGATAATGAAAGACCGAGAGAACCTAGAACCTAGAAAAAAGGAGACCAACCTCGAAGAAGGAAAAAAGGCTCCCACCACAATGACGAGGCCGACCGGCACTAGAACAAACATGGCCCTCATGCTGTGGTTGAATCCTCCAACAAAACAAATTCCACTGACAGAGTCCCCATCAATCTTTTGATAGGAAACACAAAATGCACATGATCGTTTCATTTCTTTCATTTCATTAAAATTTACCCTGTCCACCATATGTGGTGATCTCATGGTAAACTAAGAGTAGGAAACTGAGTGATGCTGCCAATGCATATGATCGCAGCAGATCAATGTTTACAATAACTTACGTCACATCGTGATAAATAGAAACACATTACAGCATTAAAAGTCTCGAACTTATAACACAAAAAGAAAATATTATACATCATGACTAAAATTTTTCGTTAATGGCTTTTATATCAAATGTTTATAAAATCAAATGATCTTAAACTAAAACTCAGTGATATTAAATAAGTTCAAAGTCTCGATGTTAAAAAGCTGATTAACAGACCTACCTCTGATATTGCCAGACAGATGATGGTCAGAACTAAGGAGAGCACCAACTGATCAAATGGAAATAGGCCGTTTCGATACGAGCCTGTTTCGAGGCGTTCCCAATGCGGTGAAGGTAAGATACCATGCATAGGCCAACATGACGAACCAAGAGACGCCAGCAACCAGGAAGTAGTAGACGATGACAAACACCATGGTACAGGAAATGCTCTCCCTGATCTAATGTTTTCAAACATGAAACATAAAGATGACAAGGAAAAAAAGGAGTTGATAAAACAATTCTCAGCCAGAAGTCAAATTCAACTCCCTCACTCCCATCCAACCAACAAACAAAATTATCTTACACTATCACACAGCGACAGTTTTTTTTATCTAGAATTAAACTACATACCATTAATCACATCGACGGTGAATGTCGCAAACCGTGTAAGTCCAATTTGTAATGTTTTGAGAAAATCAAAGAAAATGATGCTGTGCTTTTTAATCTATTTCACAAACTTACACAGTGTATAAATGTCAAAAGCTAGACCCAATAGGGATACACAGGTTGCTCATATGGTTAAGATACAGGTTTCTATTGGTTCTTGTGCCACGGAATCCCTAACTAGACGAAGCATAGGGGCATTGTTAAAAATTTGGGAAAAAAAGGAGTTACTAGTTTTAAACTTACACAGGTTGCAACTTTTACCGTCGATATGAGACTGACAATGGGTGCCACAAAAGCAGGTCAACAGACTAATCCAATGAAAGCAGCAAGCAATGGACTATGAGTGAAGTTTCATTGGAATTTACTCTGTCCACCAATGTGGTGATTTTGGAAACTGAACTATGAGTAAGCATCATTGTTCATGTGCTGTTGGGGTATCATTTATGTGGTTTGTAATAAACAAATCATGCCTGGGAGAAAATATTCAAAATTAATCAGAAACTAAAATGCATCAACTCTCACGGAAGATAAAATGGTGATCAATTTTCTACTTCAGGCAAATTCTTGACAATGACAAATCCATTCAAAAGTTTCGTTTTTAACTCTTTAAAAAAGAAATATTATAAAGTACCCGAGTTTCGGTTCCCCTTTCGTACTGTGCCATCTTTTCGGCACACAATATCCTTTCGCGCATCACCGGCAAACTGAGACATCCAGCCAATGCTACCCAAGAAGAAGCAGATGTTGATGAAAAACAGAATGATGGCCGGATAGTGATTGGCATTTCTCCAGTCGATTATAAAGGTCAACTGGTGAACATGAAAAAAAAAGTCATTAACACGATTTACTAAACTTCTGTGAAAGGCATTGACACATTTCTCAAAGTCTGTGATAGTAACAGCACTTAAATCTATCTAAAAAGAAACATATCCAAAGTGTCAATTGAATGGAATGTATCATAAGCAAACTCCTACGGCGTGCATTTATAAATACTTACCACAGTGAATAAAGTGCAAACCAAGCAAATAGAACCAAAAACAGCAATGAATATATGGACTTCATCATGCTGCTCTTTGGTGAAGAGAGGGCTGTCACAGGGCACACCGCATCCCTCCACTCCATCGTACCAGCTATATGGATCATCAGTCCGCACCAATGGCAGCTCACTGACCAGTCGTGTTGAATACAAGCTTGTCGTACGTCTCCAGGCTGAAAATTGTAAGCAGACGCATGCTTTTAGAGTGGTGATTTGATTTTACCCACATCCACAACTAAGGTGAGCTCTAGGTTTTTGATAAGATTTTTAATTTTGCCCCAACTGCCTTGTAAACAGCTACAGGATCTTTAATGTGCACAGAGTGTAGTGATCTGCACACAGGACCTCCTTTTCATCATCCATCTCCGATGGGACTAGATGTCGATCCACCTACCTGGACCAGGGGGCAGATCTTGCTCGAAAAAACTTGAGAAAATTGTTCAATTGTTGACCAGGCTCAAACCCACTACCTTTTGGTTGAGAGGCTGACACCTTGCCTCTGGACTACAGAGTCTCCTAACCATTTGACAGCACCGCAAGCACAAAAACATGCATATTTTAATTCGACATCTTATCGACCAGGACATTGTTCCACACAACTCTTAGTTAGGGACTCATGGGATGGTAACTAACTGTCAACAGGATTCAACTGGCACAAGCCCAAGGTAGTGGTGCCAAATAAGGTTGCTTCCACATCAAGGTGGTGCCACAAAACCAGTAATGGTGCCTTGGGAGGCATGTTAAGAAAAATCCAATCATTGGTCATGCACAAGGCAAAAATGACAAGAAGAGCAATTATATAGGCCAGAAATAAGCAATTTGGTAAGATACATGAGGTCCAATTTGCAGTAGCTGGTACAAATGTGATTGCTGGCTGATAGTTGACAGGGATAAAACATGGATATTTAAAGTTTCCGTTATTAGTTGAGACAATCAAGTTTGAAAATATGCATTATATGCTACAACCTAGATTTTTGTACACATGGTATATATATATATATATGTCCTTTCTCAAAAAGTTGATCCAGAAGTGTAACATTTTACTGTCTCACTGTTATCAGCATTTTAATCATGACATCAGTGTTGATTATAAGTGATGGCCAAAAGTGATGTAAAATCCTAGGACTACGACATTATCATCATATGAAAAATAACTCACTTTTTAAAAAATTAAAAAATTACAGAGAAAGCTGTTCCTACCTTGCAGCCAGAGACAAAGTTTGGATGATCACATTGCAAAAAGTCTGGCCATCCGTTATTGATGTCACGTACGATCTGACATGGTTTCCTTGTTCTCTCACACAATTCTTTTGCTGGCAGCTCCACCCCTCTTGAGTCATCACATCTAATGCAAAATACAATTGAAAAATAAAACCCATTGTAAAGGAAGTTTCAGAGTATTCTACCTTGGTAAAGTAAAACTGCAACACAAAATCGAAATATCATCAATATCAAAATTGGCAGGGGGGGGGAAGAGACAGGGAGAGAGAGGAAAGAGACAGACAAACACACACACACTAAGAGCAAAGAAATGTGAGAAAGCGTGTGAAACAGAGCGACAGAGAAAGCAAAAGAGGGAGACACAATGTGCAGAGAAAGATTCGTAGATGAAACAAAAATAACAATATTTATAAACAAATTGACGACTAAGAAAATAACACAGAATGGAAGTATTGGAAGGAAAAAGAGGAAGATTGAATCTTGAAATATCCAAAAGATGTTTTTTTTTCCTCAATTCTGAACATACAATCATAATCAAAGTTAATATTTAAGAGATTTTATAATGATACAATTTGGATAAAATATTATCTTAATCATTAATATATATATCCATTATAAACTGCCACTACCTTGGCAAATAGACCGAGCATAAGAATGGCTGCACAACAGCCCAACACTGAGGCACGTTTCTCAGCCCTGACCAAAGCTGGAGCTTATTGTAGACTTCAGGAAGAGAGGCAGAGTCATTAGCCATGATCAGTGAAGTCTGAGGGAAAGGGAGAGCCACTCCCATGCAAAAGTTGGATGTCATAGGTATGCATGGGCCTGTAATGTTGGTAGATTGGTAGCATCTTGGATCTGGCACTTGCGGAGATGAAATCAAATTTACCGACGGCAAGATGAGGATGAGCAGTGACCAGGTCTCAGTTCTACAAACCATGTTTGTACTTCTTGCTGAGGAGAAGCTTGCCAGGTAGACATCAAGTTAAATGTTTGTAACATCGTTCAATTCTGACACAATAGCACCTGGTCATTATTAGATTCATGTCCTCTGCAAACAAACAAAATTGTTAACAATAAGGATATCATAAAAAGGGTGATAAGCAAGGATGACTGTAGAGCCATTATTCAATCTTTTTTAGATTATAAGCAATAGAATATGTTTTTTAATTACAATTTAAATAATTTATTTGTTGGTGTACTTTGCTCATAATTCTGTAAAACTCTACAAGTACAACATAAAAATAATTAATTCATTACACAGTTTCTCAACTGTCAGAAATGTAACTTTAAAAAGAAACAATTTATGCGTATATTTCTACATGTTATGTAGTTTACATTTTATCTTCATTTTTATTTCAAAGGAGCATTATCTCTTTACACTTTTCGTCTGTCTTTCTCGGAAGGAGCTTCGTGATCGTACACAACATAAGGACATCATAAATGGAAGAGATTCACAGGAAACGTTCTGACTGTGGATGGGAAATTTTTAAGGGGACAGCCAAGTGAACAACTTTGTTCCACTGAGAGCGGCCAAAATGGCAGTAGCGCACAAATCCACAGGTATATTCTTGCTTTATCTTATTTTCTCCATTAAAATGCAGCTTTCTGAATCTTTTTAACAGCTTTAGAGTTGCAGCAGTCTTTCGTGAAAAAATAAGAGGGGTCAGTACAAATCGATTGGATAAAGGGAAACACATTGCATGCATACTTAACTCAGGCAAAAAGGGAGCGGTTGGAGTTTAGTAAGTACGTTTTAACTTTGTAGTGGTTTGTGACCGCAAATTTTTTTTCTTCTACAGAATGAAGTGCGATAACCAATCTTTAAAATGAATTCATTTTCGTTAACTATGGAAAACTAGTTTTTTAGCAATTAGATAAAAGATAATGACCAAAGCAACAACAAAAACAAAAAATGCATATATATATAATATATATAATATATTAAAATGTTTTCATCAAGTCAAAAACCCAAGAGAAATGATACTTTCACAGAGAACAGACAAGAAGTTGACACTATGCTTAAAACAAAGATTGAGACAATCGGTGTGACAGAAGCGTTGTTATAGCGAGATAAAATGGTGCAATTTTTTATAAAAATCTCAACGGGGCGATCAGCTACCCGGAATCCAGCTGACCGTGCTTGACCCTTGACAGGTGAGCACATAGGTGATTAATGAGTTTTGCCAGCCACAACTAAGAGGGGTGAATTGCTTAGGAATTTGACGCTGTGACGTGCACAGAATATTGTGATGCGACACACGGGACCTCCTTTACCATCCGTCTACAGTGGGACTAGGTGTCGATCCACCTACCTGGACCAGGTGAGTAGATTTACTTCAAAATACCCAAGAAAAGTATTCAACCATCAAAGGGCTTGAACCCACAATCTTTGGGTTGAGAGGACGACACCTAGCCTCCGGACTACTGAGTCATCTGAGAGAGAAGAGATACAACAGAAAACCTCATGATATAACCATGGACTTTCTCTCTTTTTATTTAACCCCATGAAAACCAAACCCCAATTGTTTATCTCATCCCTTTAAAATAAACTTTCTTTTACATTTTCCCTTGGTTGGAATCCGATTTAGATGGAACTCCTCTGCATATATCATAATATAAATATATAGAGGAGCTATTATAGGTGTTATGATCTAGAGCTAGATTTAGATCTCTTGAGATCTACTTTCCAAAATAAGAGAAATTATAATAACATTGTGAATAAATAGCTAGAGCTAGATCTATTATTACTAGATCTAGATCTAGATCTAGATAGAATGTATTATGTATCTAGGCTAGATCTAGATCTAGATCTGGAGTCAGATTTCACCTTCTTTACTTTGTTGTTACTTTGGGCCAGAGAAAGAGAGAGAGGGAGCCGGAGACAAATAGATATATACAGATGAACATTATACAGACTGACAAAGACAGAATGACAAAAAGAAAGAGACACAGAGACTGGATAAGATAGACAGATAATCGAGGGAAATAGCAAGAGATAAGATACAGACTGAGACAGCCAGCAGCTATCAGGAACTGAACTTTCAAAGTTTCATAGAACTGTAGTGCAAGTGTAAGTAATCTTCCTCAGCAGTACTTACAATCTAGTAAAACTATGACCAAATAAAAGTAGGTAACCTATATGATGCACTTTATATTCCTCGCTAGATCTTCTTGAGCTCTAGTTCTAGATTTGTATGCCCAGTCCAGACATCGTTGATCTGTTCTACAAGTCATCTGTTGTCCAAAGGCCTCATGAAACCATGAAAATATAGATGAGAGTCCAAAAAGAAAGTTAGATGTCCTTGAAAAGTAAATACACTGAAATATAATCGGCTGTGAAGTGGTTGGGGATAAACTTTTTATCGACAGTGGCCGAGATCCCAGGTTTGTTTCCTTTGGTCTTGTTTTTTGTCTTTGTCTTGTTTTTTGTCTTTGGTCTTTTTTTGTCTTTGGTCTTCTTTTTTTTGTATTTGATCTTCTTTTCCTGTCTTTGATCTTCTCTTCTTGTCTTTGGTTTTCTTTTCTTGTCTTTTGTCTTTTTCCTTGTATTTTGTCTTCTTTTCTTGTTTTCGATCTTCTTTTTTTGTCTTTGTCTTTTCTTGTTTTTGGTCTTCTTTTGTTGTCTTTGTCTTCTTGTCTGGTCTTTGGTCTTCTTTTCTTGTCTTTGTTCTTCATTTTGTCATTGGTTTTTTTGCTTGTATCTTGTCTTCTTTCCTGTCTTGGGTCTTCTTTTTTTGTCTGCTTTTCCTGTTTGTCTTTGGTCATCTTTTTTGTCTTTTGTCTGTTTTGTCCTTGGTCTTGTTTTTTGTCTCTGGCCTTTTTCGTCTTGGTCTTTTTTTTGTCTTCGGTCCTTTTTTTCTTTGGTCTTCTTTTTATGTCTTTGATTTTCTCT
>JAXRKP010002350.1:0-40000 GCA_037039925.1 Doris montereyensis
ATTCTGAGCTGGTCGTTGTTTGTGGTCAACAAATCTGTTGCAAGCCAATGAGAGATACGATATTTTTACATGAAGTTTATTAATGAATAAACTGATTATTTTCGTTTGAAGAATATTCTACCAGAAGTGACGGTAGTATGAATGAAACACGCGCACACAAGCACGTTTTAAACGGCCAACAGTGCAAAACCGTAGACGCCCAGTTTTTCGTCATCTTCCATCTCCGCTGTTCCGCATAATTGCTGCCTTACAGAAACTCTGCAAAGTATTACTATTATTGGGACCCCCTTTATAACCACTGCATTGTTCGTCCGAGCAAAACACACGAATAGAAACCCTTCAAACCAAAACGCACACACACACACACACACACACACACAAACACAGAGTAATAGTAGTACACAAAGTAGTACATGTAGTAGTAGTAGTAGCATTAGTAGTAGTAGTAGTAGTAGTAGTAGTAGTAGTAGTAGTAGTAGTAGTAGTAGTAGTAGTAGTAGTAGTAGTAGTAGTAGTAGAAGGAGGAGTAGAGGGAGATCAGTAGTAGGGAGAAGGAAGAAGGAGGAGGAGGAGAAGAAGAAGAAGAAGAAGAAGAAGAAGAAGAAGAAGAAGAAGAAGAAGAAGAAGAAGAAGAAGAAGAAGAAGAAGAAGAAGAAGAAGAAGAAGAAGAAGAAGAAGAAGAAGAAGAAGAAGAAGAAGAAGAAGAAGAAGAAGAAGAAGAAGAAGAAGAAGAAGAAGAAGAAGAAGAAGAAGGAGAAGAAGAAGAAGAAGAAGAAGAAGAAGAAGAAGTAGAAGAAGAAGAAGAAGAAGAAGAAGAAGAAGAAGAAGAAGAAGAAGAAGAAGAAGAAGAAGAAGAAGAGGAAAGAAGAAGAAGAAGAAGAAGAAGAAGAAGAAGAAGAAGAAGAAGAAGAGGAATATTAGATATTCTTAGACTTAACACCTACATTGTATACATCTTTACAGCTGAAGTTGTGACGGTTGTAAAATGAGATAGACCTAATCATATTCTTAAAGCCTATGCATTAGGTATTGCTGTACATTAAAAATAAAAGTTGTTGCAATGTAAGATCTTCTTTTGAATATAAAACAACAATTTTACAAAATGTAGTGATACATCGGCTTCTATTCATATTATAAGGTTAACCTAAAAATGTTATCAATTGAATAATATTAATGAGCGAAAAAACCAATGAATGAAGCAATGAATGGATTAATTGTTTATGTATCGTTCATTACTTTTGTGATTATCATAAAACACTTTAAACATGCATACAATTAATAACTGATGCCCCAAGAACGTAAAATCATATTATGAAATATGATGCATTTGGGGATTTCTTAGATATGCATTGTGCAAGATAAAAAGGAGGTTGCGCAAGTTTATACACCAGTTTCTCATTCATTGAGACGCAGATAGTATGCGATTACTCTAGATCTATGTGTATCTGTGTGGATACAGATCGAGTAAATGTTAAAAATAAAACAATGGTGTATTACCTAATTGAACCAACTGGGTCTAATCAATTATTTTATTTTAATTTGCCGTCTCTCATAGATCTGTTAGGTGAAATATGGACGGTATGTGTATCACGTGCTTTGGGTGACCAATCATAATGTAGCTTATATTGTTTACACTGTTGACATGCCAAGAACGGAAGTATCAATCATTAGGCCTGGCCTAAACCTCTGCTAGGCCCCAGCCGCTGTGAGAACCAAAATAACATTCCACGTAAATTTTTTTTACATATTTTTAAATGCTGGCTTTATGATGATTGGATTTCGCTCAATAGATGGTGACTGAATATGCATCAAATGAAGACTAAACGAAATTGCAATCGCTAGATTAATTAATTCAGTTGAGGACGTCAGAATGCTTTATGCCAACTCCAGTGTTGTGGAAGTGTTTTATTTATTGAACCGTAAACAAATTAGGAATTTAGTGACGTCTTGTTTCACAGCCTGTTATGTATTGTTCGAAATCAGTGAATTACTGCATAATTACAGGAATAGATCTAATTCTATGATAAACCATTAGCTAAGGATTTGAACTAGAAAGGGAAGAATTTATGGGAGTCTTAGATCTAGCACACATAGACTAGATCTAGAGATTTAGATCTAAATCTAGATTAGCTCTACAAATCTACATTTACATGATACACACTATTGTTACATTATAACAATCCAAACAGTAAGAAATGTTTTATCTGCAAGGTTAGGGCCTACAGTTGAGGTTGGCCCCTCATGTTTTTCAATCTTCTTGGGTGTATGGACCAGTCCTGTGGCACCAGTACTCTCACTGTGACTGTGCTTACTGTAGTGTTATTCCATGCTGAACGATTTCGATAGTTGGGCACATGTCAAGGGACGTATCTGTAAAAAAAAGTTGAAGTGGGTACATGTACCGCAAATTGGAACGGAGCTCCAAAATACTTCAAGCGCATGTGTGACATTGGAAGAGGAGGAGAGGGGTTGTTTGTATTGTGATAGGGGAAAGAGGGTCGGTAGGACTTCTAATATCGGGTTACGTTTTTTTTCGCTGGTGACTTTAATTCAATATAAAGTAAAGATGATATTAAACCATCTTTACATATTACTCTAGCACATTTCGATGGGGGTCGTTCAAGGGGAGCTTATGTATCAGGTTAAGGGAGCAGGGTAAGGGATGGATGATAGATGGTTAACAATAAAACACGTATTAATATTCACCCCTAGCAAAAAAGCTATTGGTATGAGTTTCCCGGCGACCTACACTTGCCTCGAAGCAGGGTAAGGGATGGTTGATAGATTTTTTTTTGTTTAGTCACATTATCCATAACACTTTTAAATATAATATTTGTTACTTTAAACAGACTACACACGTGATAGGGATCCATGAATATCAAAGGGAAAGAACACAAAAACTCTCCTTTTGTGGGATTTTTTATCTTTCAACAAAATTTCACCCATTGGTCTTCTCTTTTTGTTTGTAAGTTAGTAAGTATATTGTACCACACATATATATATATATACAAACTTTTCCAACATTTTATTGTCATTTACACAACATCAATCAATCATTATACAGAAACTGCGTACTTTTTATGCAAATTAGGTAACATGTACTGTTAAAACTTTTACGAAAAATGCTCAAATATAAACGAGACACCCGCACTTCTCAGTAACAACATGTCTCCATAGTCCAATGCTTCCTTGAACTACATGGTTGGTTTCAGTCTCAGTCCGATTAGCGATAACGTCTCTTCCGGTCATTGTCACATTTGAACTGCTCGTGTTCATCAATCAGTCAGTTTATCGTCACTCTTCTTGCTCACTCATTGAACTGCTAGTGTTCTGGCCGTTGTCATCACAGTCCCATCCGTTGTCGCAATACTGTCACACAATCTCTGATTGGCCCACATAGATCTTAGCTCCTCCCACTACCTCTTTATTTTACTTTCTCCCACCCTTCCTCATGAAGGTGATAAAACAGGGGAATGACCTCAGTAATGGGGTCCATACTATTATTATTCTTGGTATAATTCCCGCCATCAGGAAACAAGGCAGAAATAAAGTACATCAACAAAGGAACACGCTTCTATTTCTTTTAATGCAGGGTGTGCCTGACTATGGGAGTCCTCCCTTAAAATCCCATTATTTCAAATTTAAAATTTTGAAAAGAATATTTTTTTCCATTGTTGGGATTGTTACCCCAGGCGCCTCTTCAATGCAACACTCTAAGCTGTGTATGGTCTTGTCCAACTGAGATAAGGAGTTTGTTGACAAAATGATAGAATTTGTTTCTATGAATGCAAACCAGAGAATGCCCAAATTTGACTTGTCCTATGTAAACAACAAAAAAAGTAGGCTATAAGATTAGATATTATTAGCCAAACACTTGGTGACTGAGCATATAATATTGTAATTGTCTGCTCATTAGTTTTCAGTCTTTTTTAAAACGTTTTTATCATTCGGGGAGAAAGTCCACAAGGCGTGTAAGCGGTGGTAGTTTCTCGCCGTTGATTCACAGACGACATTCAATCTATCTTAATCGCATCTATAGGAAATTTCCTGCCATAGAGGGTGTTTTCAAAGTTAGATTCTTGGCATTTTGAATTTTTATTTGCCGAATGGTTTCAGTATAAGATCGTGTTCACCATTTTTAGAGGATTATAACGGAAATTTCTTCCTGAGCCAAAGATATAATCTAAAATTTATGATTGTAGTATCCGTTGAGTTTCAGAACACCAAAATTCTATTTCATAATTTGAGTTGTAAAATTTGTGCCCTATATTTTATAAATTACTTCATGGATTAAGTATTTTCGAAAAACTGTTCAGGTTAATAAAAAATTTCCATCTGTGATACCGGTCTTTTAAATGTTTATTTGTTAAGTTGGTAGTTTTTTTTTCTTAAATGCATTAAGAAAATTCTCATATTATTTGGCCTCCTTTGTAGGCCTTTTAAGTTTATTTAGTCAGGTCTCATAAACTTAATCACTGAATTGATAGCACTCAAAAATGTATTTTATATATATATGTAGATTTGCAAGATATAATAGAAATAATAGAGACTTTTCCTTGATTTAAAGTGCTATTGCTTTGAAATCTGAGCAAATTTGAACTTTAAGTAGATGATTAATGTTGGTTACATGAATCGCATATATATAAATTAACATTTTGATACATTGATATAGAACAGATTTGTGCTGCAAAGACAATGTAAAGTATTTGTGACAGTGACGTAGATGTCGTGTGTATGATTCAAATTGATATTTTGAGTTGACCTGTAAAGCATCATTTGAGAGAACTTGAAAATGTCAGACAATCTTGAACCTTTGTTTGGTGACAATAGCCATTCGTCGGATACAAGAGAAGGCGTGATGGAGCTCACCAACCTGGTCACCAATCCCGGTGACGGAGATGGAGAACTGCCGCCCATCACCATTGGAATGGCGGGAAAGAGGGATGAGAGTTCTGAAGCCCTCAATCTTAGTCTTCACCAGGTATTATTGTTAATATTGTTAAGATTTAATTAATAGTGATCCTTCTCTCCCTCTATAACGTCCTTTTGTTCTTCCTCCTATTCTTCCTTTTTTCTTCTTGTTCTTGGTGTTAGTTAAATTTTCTTTTTTCATGGCATAATTCTTTCTGACCATTGCATATTTATGAAAAAAATGAGTTTTAAATATTTCTATAATAAAAATCATTTTAAACTAACTAAACTGTTATTTATTTCATTTTGTCTTTTGTTCACATGAGCATGGCATTGATGTTGCAAGTTATTCTCATATCATAGAACACAATGCTTTATTTGAGAAGTCGAAAAAGGCTTTAAATAAATCTTTAATCCAATTATTTGTTGGTATCATTTCGTCACATATATTAGGTATCTATAGTATACTTTCTAGACCGAAAATAACTTGTTAAACTGACAGTAAGGAGGAGTGAGTGGGGAAAGTGGAGGACGCTAATGCATGGTAAAATGAATTTTGTTTTGAAATGAATTGAAGACACAAAAATTGATTCACGACTTATACAGAAGTGTAATTCTCATCTTAGTGTGCAAGAGATGGTGATGAGTACAATATGAGAATCCTCATTCGAACCTGACGGGCAATGTGAGAAGAAGATCAATGCTTATGATCTAAGACGACCTGACTCCTCTGCATTACGCTGCCCGCTACAATCATCTTAGCGTTGTAAAATTACTGGTTGAAGCAGGGGCTGGTGAGTCTTTGAATTGACATTTTTTTGTTTTTATTTTATATATTTTATGAAGAAAGAAACAAGCCCATTGACAAAAAATAAAAAGTGATAGAACGAGTAGAGTAATATTTTATTGTAAACATAATTCGCCAGATTTTTTAATTTCTTTTTCGCAAAGATTTGAAAGTTCCTCTAAGCCTGTTACGGAGTCACACACAGCTCGAGTTTGTCATAATTTCCATGTGGGTGGTTGGCGGGGGTGCTACTGTTAGACATTACTTCTTTTATCTGCTCTTTTCGTTCACTTCTCTTTCATCTTGCTCTTTCCTCTGAATTCACCACGAGATTACCGCATAATGTAGATGGGTAATTTCAATGAAACAAACAAACTTATTCCTCTAGCATGAAGTGGAACAGGTGAGAATGCATCACCACGTGGACAGGATGCTAGTCTGTCATGGCTTTTGAGTCAATTGAGGAAACAATAATGATAATAATAGTAAGATTATTTATATATATAGCACTTTTCAGGCAGAAGGGTTTCAAAACGCTTTACAATACAAATGGATAAAACCATTTGTTATCTAGAATGGAAATAAACAAAACAAAAAGAGTGAAAATGGATTAAAAGGGGTTAAAAGTGAGTAAATATTGGGATATGAAATGTACATTGACTTCTGAGAACAAGTAGCGTTAAGATATCAAATATGAATCAAACGGTAGTGTTAAAAGGAACTTAAATGAGCTTATTGTAAACATCCTAAAACACAATAGGCCTGATGTAAGTAGGTTTAAGCAGAATTGTGTAGACAGCCCAAGTTATAGTTTAGTTGCAATATTTAACGTTTGTTTTGCCAGCAAATGAGATCTCTCGCATCGAGCATCGTCACTCATTTCTTCCCTGGTAGCTGTTTAAGTGTAGAGTGTTGTGGCTAATGTGGATACCATTTTTTGTCTGCGCAGACACCCAGGCCAGGGGTGAGGATGATGTGACCCCTCTTCATCATGCGGCCCGCTACCGTAGGGAAAAAAGCAAGAGGAAGAAGTTATAGCAGATGAAAATGATGAAGTAAGTAAAGTTTATACCGAGGATAATAATCAGTTTGGGTTCCCCGATTCCTTTATAAAAGTGAATTTGGTTAACGGTATTTGAATTGAAAAATCATGCCCGCCTTGTCATTAATACTCAGTCGTTGAGGTAGTCAGTTATTGTGAAGTAGAAGGTGTGAAAGTTAAGTTCTGAGTTAAGTGACATGTATACCTGATGAGTTCAGTGAGGAGATAATAGGGATGACAAGAGTCAGTGAATATGTCTGAACTCAGTCGTTTAAAGTGAACAATTCAATTTATAATTTTACTAATGTAATATGTCAAAAGTGATATTTTATTAAAGTTTTGTCATCTATATTGCTTTCAGCGACCTACTACATATTTTTCAAATTATTAACCATGTGACTGTAATTTACTGATGGGAGAAAGAGATATACACATCCTCTTAAAAAATGTTTTCTTCATCAATGCTGTTTTATATGAAGATACATACTCCGTATCCTGCAACACAATGCCTCAACCATGCTATACACAAAAATAGAAAGGAGATTGATTTTGTTTGAAATATGCCGTATATTGCCCAACAAACATGGTCATTTATGCACGCTATGCCTGAAGATTTGAGGTATAAACGATTCTAGGTGATCTAAAGAAGATGGATGAATTCAAAAATTGTAGCAAAACTCTCAAAGCTTAAGAAATTCAACAAATGTTCATTATTTATCCAGTCCTAGTGTGTATGTTGTTTGTGTGTGCGTCAAGCTTTATATTTATGGCAATGTCAGAGCTTTATCTGAGTTGCATGACTTTCATTGTATCCTCTAGAGTCATGTGCGTTTGATTACGATTATAACAAACTTAGCTTGAGACTCTAGCAGCAAAAGTGAATGCGTAGATTACTCGGATTACGTTGATATTGTTGTCAAAGTGTACTTTGTAAGTAAATCGAAATAGGAAATCTGTTTGAAAACGAATGAGTTTCCAAAATTTTTGTTTTCTGTTCAATGAGAGAAAGCGTTTTGCGGTAACACCAAGTGAAAAAAAAAAAGAGAGTGATTTTCTTTTTCTCTTGCATTTTTTGTGTGAAATTATTTCATTTAGCTCTGCTTGAAATAAGATAAATAACTTTATCTGAAAGTAAATCGATTTGCAAAACATCAGTTTGAATTTTGTGAAAAGTTTGAAGTGAAATTCATGAAATTAAATTGTTGATTTAAAAATACTCAATTGAACTCTGAAATGTCAGTTTATAAAAACATGTGTGGTGTGCTGATATATTACTTTTAGTGTCATAGTGTTAATGTCCCCCACATTCTTCATGTCATGCTGTTTTATGTATGGCTTAATGATACTGCAGCACAAGTGTACCATATTTGTATGTGTGTCACTCCCCCCCGGCCTCATTTAGAGTAGCTTTAAGGTGTAAAGACATGGTCGTAGTATTTTATCGATTGATTGAGAGTTGCAAATGAAATCACCACAAGGTGAAAATGAAATAGTGAGTGTGTTGATTTTAAGTAATCGTTGCTTTCCCTTGGAACTCAATTAGTAAAAGTGTAATAAAGTTTTGTATGTCTGTCTGTTTTACCACGCCGGGCGGGTTGGTTGGTGCTACTGGTACGTCCTTCTTCTTCCCTATCACTCTTGTACTTATGTTTCCACATTCATATTGCTGTTTTTTTGTTAATTCTCCCTGAGATCACCGCAAATGGTGGACGGGGTAAATTCCGGTCAAACGAAGAAAAACAGTTTTACCAAAACTCCTTTTGAGTAAGCATCCCTTTTGTTATCGACTTAAAGTAAAGGTAGACAACCAGCATAACTTGCATCTAATCAGAAAGCCATCCCTACCCAATAAAATCTGTAGGTGTCTCTCCCACCTCCTGACGTGCAACTGACTGAGGAGGAAGATTTAGGGGAATGAGGAAGAGGAGGAAGATGAAGATGATAAAGAAAAACTTGAACGGAGTGAGGCGTATCGTAACAGACACGATCGTCTCGGTGACGCTGGTGAAGATGGTGAAGTTGAGACCACACGGCAGGTCATTTTCAGGCTTTTGTGTATTTTAATTGTCGTAAAAAATGGATGTTTTTAAAATTGTATTTGTTTGTTTGATTTTCTTGTGTTTTGGATATTTTATTGTTTCAACTTTTATATACATATATTGTTCAATGTAGTCATTATTATTATTATTATTTTTTATATGACAATGTGTTATAACCACTCTCTTGTTTCTAAACAGTAGTAAAATTCTTGTGATTGTTTGTTTTTCTTTCTTTTGAAATTTCAAAGTATTTCGTTGGATAGATGACAAGTTGTTTCATTCATAAGAGGGAAGACAAATTTTTATGAGTTATTCCCTGAGGAATATTTTTAGTGTGTTCAAAAACAATTCTCCTTAGAAGAAGAATCACATCAACGTTAGAAGTCGCATAAACCGTGTAAGTCTAAAATTAGTAACACTTTTTTCTTTTTTTACATCAAGAAGGCCCTATACTTCATTTAGTTAGGATTCCGTGGCACAAGGACCAATAGAAACCCATATAATAGCCATACGAGCAATCAGTGTATCCCTATTGGGTCTAGTTTTGACACTTGCACACCATGCATGTCTGTGAAAATAGATTAAAAATCGCAGCATCTTTTTCTTTGATTTTTTTCAAAACATTCTTTCACAATAGCCATTTTTTTTTACTGATTGTGAATGATGTGTTTTGATGTGTTTGGATGTCTCTTCAAGGATTTTATTTTCAATCATCATTAAGTGTCATGTTATTGCTGTTGGATATTTTATCTTTTTATTTCACATATTTTATTGAATGTGAATACATACTAGCAACCGTTTATCTTATGTGAAGTAAATAATCATTGCAAAGTAACCATCCCTGTGGCTTTGGGGAGGAATTCTCATCCGTTAGCTCGTGTAACTTTTAAGACACAAAAGTGAGTGCAGCACAAAAAAAAGTATTTTTGGGCCCCTTTTAGAGGAGTCAGTTTTTGTTTGTTTTAGAGGACTCTGCTCATTTTCCTGTTTGATATTATGGTCATGAAATGCCATTTAAGGACTTTCCTTAAGTTATTTATTTTAATCAGAAAGTCAAGAAGTAGTGCATGTAATTAAAATGTGCTGCCTTATTGATTGTTAATTGTATGTCATATTTTGTAAGTTTTAACAGCTTTAGTTCATGGTGGAACTTAATGCAGTCGTTTTGTTTGCTTATCATGGATCATAAAAAAAGAAAGGATAAAGTTTTCTGCACAATATTATCAACTGAGGTTGGAATGGCACTTTACAGATTAGTGGATTTTTTCTGGGGCGTACTGGTATTCCTGACATAAAGTGTGTTTTACCCTGTCTTTTGAGCCAATGAACTATTTCCAATTTCGTACTCTTCTTTATTTTACATTTCTTTCCTGTTTTTATGCAAAAATGTGTCTCCTGTGCAGAAAAAAAAGAAAGAAACCGAATCAATGCCAGCTTCATGCATGTTATGAAAAAGTTGCCTTTCGAGTGCAATTTTCTTGATTTAAATTTTCTGGTTTGTCTTTTAAATTGGCTTAATATAAAAACTGTGTTTAAATAAATTTAACACCGTTTCATCACCTCTTTAACTTTAAAAGAGTTCCCGATCATTTTGGAAATGCAGAAAAATACATACTATACATGTGACAGAGGAATAAAGATTTTTTTTACTTGTTTATGAAGAAAGTCCACCAAAAAAAGGAAATCTTTCTATATCTGACTGAAGAATTTTCAGTGCTGTCATCTCTTATTTCACAGCTGATTTGTCCTTTGTCTATAACTGAAGGTCAATTTGAGTCACCTACAAAATTAACAATCAGTTTTATGCAAAAGCATTCTAATATTACAATTGAACAAACAATGGTGTTTTAATTTATTTTTGTCTTGTTTGCTATGTGATGAGTTTTTTAATCAACAAAAAGCACTGTTTGTGATTAGACTTTTTGATTTTTACGAAAAGGAAACTTTGAAATTGTGGCAAGATGCTAAGTTTTAGAGGAATTGGTAGATTCTTTTAATTTGATTGTTGGTTCACTAACATATTTTCAGCAGGTTTGCTTAAAACTTCTTAATCTACCATTTTGATGAAAATGTGTATTCGCCATGCATTAAAGAGTAAGGATTAATAAATAAAAAAGAAGATTTTTCTAAGATGAGTAGCGATGAGAAGACTTTACAAAGTCTTGTTAACCTTGATACTTTCATCATGTGTGATTGTTTTATTGAGTTATGCAAACAAAACAACCCAACAACAACAAAATTGAAAATTTGGCCTAAATGGGAATAGGTGGATTGCCACCTAGTACAATCAAAGATGTACGATAAAAAAGGAGGTTTTGCATGCATATCACAACACTGTGCATGTTAAAGATCTCTTGGCTGTTTACAGAGCAGTCTGGGAAAATTTTAAAAATCCTACCAAAATCCCAAAGATCGCCGTAGTTGTGGGTGTGGGTCAAATCAAATGATATCAAAAACTCTTTTTTTCCTTTTTTTTTGAATAAGAATTTTGCATGTGTGAGAATGCTCCTCATTCAACTCATGCAAATAGTAAAGAAAAGAAACTCAAAAGTCTCTGATAAGACAAACAGCTGAAAATGATATATAATGGCTATTTGCATGAAAGGAAAACAATTTGTCGTCTGCAAAGTCGCCCAAGTCAATGAAATGATAGCAGTTTTTTTTCACTTTTTTTATACAACCTTGTTGAATCTTTGAAAAAGAAAAATAAGATAAATGCAAGAAGAAAATTCAAGGCCGCTTTCTTTGAATTAAACTTTGTGGATTCACAGGTTTTGTATGTTTACATGTTTTTTCTCAGTCTGACATTGATGATGAAAGTCGCAAACCCACAAATCTGAATACGGTCACTCTTGCTCTAATGGGAAATACAACTTGAATCAACTCCTTTATATTTTTTATATTTATTATTATATCTCATATCAAGTAGAATTATTTTATTTTTTTTTATTAATGTCAATGACATTCAAAGAAAGATTAAACCTTGTAACTCTGCTGGCTATCATTAGCAATAAGAAACAATGTGACTGCATTGTAATGACATCAAACAGCCGTGAAACATTTCCCCTAATATCTTCAAAACTTCCGAGTTTGAAATACATGTGGGCTTTGACTTTCATCATCCTGATGAATAAATATAAGATTTCTGTATATTATGTGTGTGTAAATCTAACAAAACCTTTGATAAAGTGAACATTTCAGAATGGGTTTTTTTTTCTTCTTTCGTCAACTGATATCCCAATGTGTTCTGAGCGTTTTAAAGTTTTTTTGGTGGAAATTGTTTGAATTTTGACAAAATTACGATATTTTTTGGTAAAATTTCAAGAATGCAGGAAACCTGTTTTTGAGAACATTGCATTCAATATATTTCTTTTACATAAGAGACAGTTTCCAGGTGTTTAAAAAATGCCTTTTAAACACATTGTAATGCACTTTCAAGGCTAAATATTTCATCAGGGTTTTCATTAAAGATTATTTTAACCGAAAGCGAAAAGAACTCAATTTTCATAAGAGTTGGCCTTAGCCCACATTTTTCCTGACTGCATTGTAATGATATTAAGAGACAAGTTTTTGTCGGATCCGCACACTTATAAGCTCCTCCTCGCGTCATTTTATTTTACTATTGACCGTAACAGTCAGAATGCTTGCGAATATATACAATTTTTGTATAATAAATTCAGTGAAAAACGATACAAAGCTGTTTTGGTTTTCATAAATTTACAAACAAGCACAAGATTAAAATCACATTGATGAAATCTAATAAGCAGAACAAATGATGTAATTTATATTGTATGTTTGTGTTTTCTTAATGATCAGCAGTCTTCAGTTTTGAATTACTTGTGTTGTTTTTCTTCACTTTTGGTGTTTTGTCATTTTGTGTGACGTACACTTTTCACGTGTTTGAATTGATGTCCAGTGTGCTCGTATATCTTTGATGGCAATGTCTTTCTGTTATTTATTATTATGAATATCAAATATTGGACTATCCATATGTCACAGCCACCATGTTAAAGTGTGTCTGCATGTTTCTGTAGGAATTACGGTACAGAACAAAGAATTCATAAACGTATTCAAGCAATCAGCTGAGGATTTAGAAATATACACTCAGAACAAAAAATCCAGCCCTGTTATTATATTTGAATAATAGAATAGTCATATTTTTAAACATTAAAGAGCAATCATTTTTTATTTTATTTAATATTCATATTTTCTTTTAGAATGACTTAAAAGGTTTTATATAATTTGATCAATTCAATTGTCAACCAGCGTAACTTATTCATCAGTCAAGTCCTCAAATGAAACTTTTACTTTTTAGGGAATAACATTAAACAATCTGCATCTAAGATAAGCACATAAATCTATGTCAGTGCTAAGTGTAATATTTCTTTACTTTACTTCTTATTCAGACGTTTACAATTCTCTGTAATACATATATATATATCATCGGTGAAACTGTCTAAACGCATGTCCACCTGACACAATTTTTCAGGAGAAATCAAAAACGTCATAAATAATTGACCCCTGTGCTCTGCTTTTTGGAAGAAAAATGGAAATCTTTGTTTAGATCATATGCATAAAATGAGCTTTTCTATTGGTTTGCGTACTCCCAATATTTATGACACGGAAAAAGAAAGCATTTGATAATTTTAAGGACAAATCTCTTTATATTCCATAATCGTAAACTTGCGCGTTTAGACAGTTTCACCAATATATGTATATATACATATATATATGTGTGAAATATGTTTATCATAAATTTCTGATCAGAAATGTTTTTGTTTTTTTTCACTCTACAGTTAGGAGTCAATGGTCTTCCGACTCTGATAGATCAGGATGACATGGACAAAGAGGGAGTGTCATCACTTACCTCATCAGCCGGAGGGCTGACGTCAATTCCATCGACATCTACGGGCAGACGCCTCTTCACTTTGCCGCCATGAGGGGTAATGAAGTGGCCTGTCGTGACTTGCTGTCTTTCAGAAACGTGTTGATTGAGGTAAGTTGCCGTCTTGTATCCTCTCACAGTATTTTATTTTTTGTGCTTTTTGCCGTTGTAGCAAGATATACTGATGAGCATGGGTAGGTAGGCGGGTCATGGGAAGTTTGAATTCTCACAGCTGTTGGCTACATTCTTTCTTATTGTTTTTTTTTATTCCACCATGACATTTCCTACCCCGAGTCTGTCAAATTTTGCAATTTGTTTTGTCTTCTTTAGGTTTTCATTTTAGTTTCTCCATGTCTTTTTGTTGCACTCTTTAGACCCATACCATATTGAGTTTATTTTCAGATTCCTAGAGTGATCTTATGTATGTTGGTTGTAAATTATCTTTGATCTAATGTCAAGTGTATTGACTTTGCATTAGTGTAAAATGTATTGAAATAAGAAATGAAATAATGAGTTCTAATTATGCATGCAGTAATATGTTCAAACCTGATACAGCTGAGAGTTAGAAATTCCACTCTGCTTGCTCTCTTCTTTTCAACAATGCTTTGAATTTTCTGTTTTGTGTTTGTAATAACATGTTTAATTCTCAGCGCCTTAAAGCAGGTACAAAGCTTTGTGTTCTTTTTAAACGAATGACTACTATTACTATTACTATTGCCGTAAAGTTGATAGATATTAGCAAAAAACAAAAACCGAGACGTAGAATAAATAATGATGTGGTGTACACGGCGTCCTCAGGCCAAAGACAACCAAGGCATCACCCCCTCCACATGGCCGCCATTCACAACCATCTGGAAATTGCCCGCATGTTGCTGGAGGCCGGCGCCAATCTCATGTGCAGAGACAAGGAACTGTCCACACCGCTACATCTGGCAGCCACGGAGGGCAACATTGACTTGGTGCAGATGCTATTTGAGGCCGGAGCTCAGACTAAAGAGGCTTGGGTCATGTTGGCCGAGGTACGTCCTTATCACATTCATGATCGATAATTATAATGATAATAACAATAACATCAACATTCATGATGATAATAACAGGCGGCTTTGTGGGTGGCTGTTACGCTGAAATTTTCATCTCCTGAAACTGAACACCGAGAACCAGGCTGTCTCAAAAGTTTCGTCAATCAGGGGTTTGGTCGGCGAGTGGATCCAATCTTCTGACCTACCATCCTGGCTACAGTCGTTTAGCATTTATATGTTTTTGTTAACTTGAAACGTGCTCTTCTCATACCTGCCAGCTTCAAGGCAGTTACGGTCCGCTGAACAGGAACTTATATCCTTATCTTGGTTTCTGGAGCATGGGGCGGAACAGGCGATATTAATCACCTCCTAGGCAGCTAATGCTTGTACCCATTTGCACCTGGGTCCAGTGGGGGAAAATGCGTGTTAAATGTTTTTCTCACGGAACAAGACATCACTCCTAGCTTTGCTAGGATTCAAACTCTGAACTCACGATCCCAAGCTTGGCAGCTCAACTGCCTGGCTACCGACACCACTAGTTTTGACTGTAGGAGTCCCACAGTAAGAATATTTCAATGGCTTTTCAGATGGTCTCTGCTACTGACGTGGAGTCTAGCACATGTCTCCACCTTGCTGTAGATAATGGGCATTACCAAGTAGCTCAGCTGTTGCTGGAAAAGAGTGAGTGAGATTTTATTATATTCGAGCATGACCGTAAATAATGATGGATTATGATTTCTCTTTATTATAAAGCTTGGCCTCTTGAACATTGACTGTGGTTAGCTCAGAAACCGCTGTATCGGTTACGGGTGATATTAAGTATGATTATTAGATTAAATTAGTACTCTATGCTGAAGTTACGCTGGCTTTTTTACATAGCACTGGATACTGAAGTAATGCAGACTTTTTATTGTAATGACCGGAAATTGAGAAGGTAACAATAAAAAGTTTTGTGGATGGCAGGCAAAACAATATTTTCCCAATCATTTAAAACACTGATTTGATCCAAGAGTTTATTTCTAAGAACCTACAGCAGGCTATTTCAAATCTGCACATGAAGTATGGAGGTTGTGGTTGCAGTGATTCCTGAGTTATAAGCGGTCAAAGGTGGAGATGTTCAGCTTTAAATATATATATATATATATGTATCAATTTTACCAATTACGCTAACCAGTACGAAGAAAACATATTTAGTATGTTTTTGTTTTGTTTTGAGTGTGCAAGTCTCTATTTACTTTGAAAAACATGTATATTATGAGGGTTGACCGTAATTTTTTGTATTACAAGAAACCCTATGTTAATGGCAGAGACTGGGAGAGATTGAGGTGAAAGTATGCGGATGCCATTCTGAGTTTGCAAAATAACCGTCGACTTCCACAGAAAGGCAGGGATGGGCATAGTCTTTGTTTTTTCACTGTTAACAGTGAAATACGAGTCTGAAATACATCCACCCTCTCAAAATAATAGAATATATTTTAATATGCACTTCCCTCACTCGTAAATAAGTAAGTAAAATTCCTTCAAGGCTATTAAGGCCCATAGAGCCGGAGTTTATCTCAGTTTCTATAGGGTGAAGTGGAATAGGTGATAATAATCACCTCCTGGTTATGACGTTACGTCTGGACGCAGACTCCCAGGCTAGTGCTTGTACCCAATTACACCTGGGTCGAGGGGGCAATATTTTGATGTATTGAAATATGAACTTCTTAAGGAGGTCAATTTAAGTTAAATTGTCAATGTTTTCTGGAATGTCACAGGCCGTCCTGCAAGTTGAATTCGTTAGCGGTGCCAGAGTCTGGTTTTCGATTTGAAAATGTGTGTCTCTATGCAAGGTTCGTTAGATCTGATTGGAGGTTTCAGATTTCGCTTTTGGCTTGGGATCTAAATCCTGAGCTGCCCTTGTGTTAAAAAAATCATCTTTTAATGTGTTTGAGGGTCTACACGCAATATTTATTTCACACGATTCGGTTTGGTTTTTTTAATTTTTATCTGTAAATTTCTATCTCAAATCATTTCTGACGGATGCTTGAAGCTCAGTCTCTTTCAAGAGATGCGGTGCAGTCACACACAGTTTTTGGGATATATAAGATGTCATGTCTAAATGTGTAACGATATCTTAAGACCTAAAATGACATGACCGTCAAGAATGACAAAAAAGGCAAAATGTGTATGCTTGTTAAATTACTTAGCATGTATACAGCCCTGTTATTCTGTTATTCCAGTAATATAGTTTTTCACTTCCTAATTTGTTTTTTGGGGGGGGGGGGGGGAGGGGTGGGCGGGCATATGTTGCACGTGAGTTTTACTCATGTTTTCTAAGTGACTAAACGAGGGATTTTATATTTTGTTCCTTGTTTTATTTCAGGAGCTGAGGTGAACAAGCCAAGAAAGCACTTCATGTACCCGATCCACTTGGCTGCCCAGTCTGGAAACAAAGAAATCGTCCGCCTTTTGATTGAACACCAGGCTCGTATCGATGCGGTCAACGATGAGCAAGCCACCGCTCTGCACAGGGCTGCTGCCTTGAATCACCACGAAGTCGCAAAGTTTCTTGTTGACCGGTATGGGAATTGTATATGTCGGGGTCTTTTTTTTTCTTTTCTGCATTAAGCTTAGGTGTTTCCATCTTTGATTGCCCTCACTGTAGAGGATCTTGATGGTCCAAAGGCAAGGTGTCCGCTGCTCAACCAAAAGGTCATGGGTTTGGCCCCGACAGGCTAAAACACTGGTTTGAGTCTTCGAGTAAATCTAGGCCCAACATGTTCCGTGGGAAGGACGCTGAACACGCCTGTTGCCCACTTGACCCAGGTGCAATTGGGTACAAGCACTAGGCTGGGAGTCTGCGTCAGACGTAACGTTATAACCAGGAGGTGATTATTATCACCTATTCCACTTCACCCTATAGAAACTGAGATAAACTCCGGCTCTATGGGCCTTGATGGCCTTGAAGGGACTTTACTTACTTATTTACGAGTGGGGGAAGTGCATATTAAAATATGTTCTATTATTTTGACAGGGCGGATGTTTTATACTGCTGGTGGTTGGCGGGTGCTACTTGTAGGTCCTACTTCTTTTCGCTGTTTTCTTGCTTTTTCCTCTTAATTCCCATTGAGGTCACCATAAACGGTGGACGGGGTAAATTTCAAGGAAACAAATATTGATTCATGGTGGCGAGGCCAGATCATTATGATTGTCTAGTAATACCACAGTTGTATGGCTTTCTCCTCCATTCTTAAATTGTTGTCTCTTCTTCTTCTTCTTCTTCTTCTTTTCTTCTTCTTTAAAATAGCCGACCAACTCAATTCTTTTAGTATTGTTGTCAGCGCGCATATTTTGATTTCAACCAAAACTGTTGATTCAATTTGTTTCCATCCCCTTCTCATTCTTGTCTCAGGGGTGCTCGCATCAACCGCCGCGACAAAGATAATTTCACACCTTTGTTGCTGGCCGCCACCTATGGCAACACCGAGACAGTGGAACTCTTGCTGAAAAAAGGGGCAGATTACACCTCTGTTGACAAATATGACAAAACCGCCATCTTTCTGACCAGTGAAGAGAACAAGATGGAGACCCTATCGGTAATTAACAAATTAAAAATAAGATGACATTTTTTTTTATCTTGGACTGTGTGATCATCCTTCTCCTAATCGATACTGATAATCGATACTATCGATACTGACCAAAAATTATCAAGTACTCGATAGTTTTTTTTAAATACCCGATAGTTATCGATACTGAAACCTACCGGGTAAAATGAAATAAGAAATAGAGATAAATCAATTGGTTGAGTGATTTTACCCACTTTCACTAACATACGCTACTTTATACTAAACAAAACAAAACAAAAAAAGAAAAAGAACTTAGGCCTAATAAACAATGCACGATTGGGTTACTTTACAAAGGGAGGTAATTCATGATATTTATACTTGGCACTACTATAATTAATTATTGTCAGTTCCCTTGTTTTTTGCTATACATCTATATATAACCACTATCGAGCACTCAATATCGATCGATACTGGCTTCTGTTAATCGATAGATTATTCAATACTGGCCAGTATCGATTAGTGCCCACCCCTACCCCAGAGGCCACTTTTTCCGTGTATCAGATGTGTTCCTCTTTACTTGTCATGTCCAAGAGACTGCTTCGAACACCTTCAGTCCGTCTAAGAGGTTTGGAGTAATTTTTTTTCTGTCGTAAGGCCAAATGGTCTGCTAGACTGAAAGCGAGAAAATATTAATTTTTAATTCGAATCGGCAATGCCACGTTTCTCTCCATAAGTATATTTCGTATGATAAAATCTCTCTATGCCATGTCTTCCTCGAATCAGAAACTGTTATCGTACCCCAAGTGAAGAAACTGGTCAATGACAGTGACGTCTACGGCAACGATCCTCTTCACATTGCATCCCAGGAAGGATATTTGAATATTGTCAAGGTGAGATGTCCAACTTGATGAACACGGTTTGCACACCTGTGTCTGACGTTTTATTTATCCCCTTAACTGCTATCTTCTTCTTCGGGTAAAATTTAATTCTCATCCACCATAGTATGCAGAAGAAACTTTTGTGGTTATGACAAATTTTTATTATTTTTAAAAATGTTTTTAGGCCTTTGAAAGGGATGAAACTTACTGAACGTACATCAAATAATCTTCCTTTAGTCACTATAGCTTGGCTTTCCCACTGACTGGAATAAACTTTTATTTTTCTGTTATTCGATTCATTCTAGATAGTGTAGCGATTGATAATTTCATTTTCTCTACATCTGGGTTTAGACATCTGGGCATAGAATTGGGTATTGGCTCTATAACTTCAACCATCAGCTAGATCTGAAGGATAGGTGGCTGTTACGTATAAGTCGAGAACATGCTTCCTTTCAAATGTCTGAAATTACCTCTGGCAATGAAAGAGTTATTAATAGTTCATAGGTTGTAAAAGTAAATAACCTTGTGGCTGCAAGCAATACTTTGTAGGCATATCATAGACAAGAAAACCCTAAATGTGATATCTTTGCAGTGTCAAAAGTTTTTTGAATTTCTTCTGGAATAAAGAAAAGCAAAGACTAAGAAGACGATGAAAAGGGAAAGAGAGAAAAAAAAGAAGAAGAGAGAAAAATTGCCCCTTTAACTTTCCCACACTTAACGCTTATTTCCTTTTTCTTTCAGCTTTTGTTGAGTCATGGCGCATCACTTGACAGTAAGAATGAAGAAGAACAAACCCCACTTCATTTGGCAGCCAAGTTTGGACGTACAAAGTATGTGACAGGTTTTCAAAAATCCCGTAATAGAGAGTTGAGAATTATTTGCCGATGGTGTTCTATTCTCTTTTGCAGCTGTCAGCCGTAATTCTTGAATAAATAGAATGTGAAAACATTCTTTGTAGGAGGCGAGTTCTTACAGGAGGAGATCAGATTGTCAAGCTTCTCTCTTTTCTTTGAGCAATTTATGAAGCAGTCTTTGTAATATGATCAATGAAATTTCCTTACAATGAAGCGTAGGGGTTAAAGTTTTTTTTATAATCAAGGAGGCAAATTGATAAAATTAGAAAATTTCTATTACACATCTATGTCTCTAAATATCTGTCTTTCTGTTTCTCTTTGTTTCTTGTCTGTTTGTTTAACAGTGTTTAATATAGGGTTGTATTTTTGTTATTGAAATTTAACAGTGTTTAATATAGGGTTGTATTTTTGTTGTTGAAATTTAACAGAGTTTAATATAGGGTTGTAGTTTTGGAAAACTAATTTTGTTTGATTGTATTCCTTCCTCATTATCAGTATTGTGAGAGAATTGATAAAGAGGATCACAGCATTGTGAACGATGAAGACGAGAACTCTAACACCGCCCTCCATCTGGCTGCCCAGTACGGACACAACAAGGTGGCCAAGATGCTGCTGGACTTGGGAGCCGACGTCTCCGCCAGGTTTGGCCTCCCTCCTAAGTTCAATATAAATAAAAGATTCTTGCCATGTCGCGACCCAAGATCATTTAATTCTTTGAGTGCCCCTTTGCCGATCTATCGGTGCCTCCGCTAGCTTGTTCTATGCCAAACACTGAATGTACAAGTTTTGAGTGTTTTCTCACAAATTTTTGTTTCCTAGGCTATTATTTCTAAAATTGTAAAAGAAAGAAATCCTCGTAGCACTTTTTTTAATTTATCCCCCATTGTTTCTATCAAAATGTAATGATTGAAAATAGGTATTGACATCAGCCAAGACAAGGTTAGTTAGTTGTTGATTAATATCATGAGAAGTTATTACAAATACAGACACTCAATGTAATGCAAATTGTAGTTGATTTCATTTACATTACATGATTGTATGAAATTCAGTTATACAAAATGAGAGAGAGAGAGAGAGAGAGAGAGAGAGAGAGAGAGAGAGAGAGAGAGAGAGAGAGAGAGAGAGAGAGAGAGAGAGAGAGAGAGAGAGAGAGAGAGAGAGAGAGAGAGAGAGGAGGGAGAGAGGAGGGAGGGAGGGAGGGAGGGAGGGAGGGAGGAGAGAGGAGAGGAGAGAGGAGGGAGGGAGGGAGGGAGGAGGGAGGGAGGGAGGGAGAGAGAGGGAGAGAGAGAGGGAGGGAGGGAGAGAGAGAGAGAGAGAGAGAGAGAGGAGAGGAGAGAGAGAGAGAGAGAGAGAGAGAGAGAGAGAGAGAGAGAGAGAGAGAGAGAGGGGAGGGAGGGAGGAGAGACAGGCAACAGAGCAGAAAGAAGGAGGGAGGGAGAGAGAGAGAGAAAGAAGGAGGGAGGGACAGACAGACAGGCAAGCAGATAGACAGACAGACTTATAAGAAGTGACTCATGTCATTTGGTCATATATGTCATCTTGAGGATGATTTGAGTGTGAACAAACTAGCTTTGAACTGTCAAGTCATCATCTTGACTGACCTGCCTGGAACTTTTGTCTCGTGGGCAGTTGGTGGGTGCTACTGGTAGGTCCTATTTCTTTCCTTTCACTCTGTCACCAATCTATTACCTTGCTGTTTTCTCTTAATTCACCCTGAGATCACTACATATGAGAGATAGAGTAATTTTCAATTAAACAAACAAACAAACAAATTTGTCTCATCCCACAGGAACTATAACCAGTGGACCCCTCTGGATTTGGCTGCTTCCAAAGGCTGGACCAAAACCTGCTCTGTCTTGTTGGAGGAAGATGCACCCGTTGATCCTACAGATAAGAATAAGGTAAAGAGGGAGTTTAGTGCACCCACTGACACCCTTCTCTCTCTCTCTCCTTCCCTCATTTTTATCCTCTCCCCCTTCGCTCCTGCACTGAAAACATAAGTAAGGACATGAAAGGATATTAGTAGTTACTAGTACTAGTACTACTACTGCTGCTACTACTACTACTACTACTACTACTACTACTACTACTACTACTACTACTACTACTACTACTACTACTACTACTACTACTACTACTACTACTACTACTACTACTACTGCTGCTACTACTACTACTACTACTACTACTACTTACTACTACTACTACTACTACTACTAGTACTTCTACTACTACTACTGCTAGTGGTAGTACTAGTATTAGTAATAGTAATAATAGTAATAATAATAATAATAATAATAATAATAATAGTAATAATACTTTAATCATCCCACAAGGGGAAAATGGTTACAGACATGTAACAATCATATGAATATAGATAAAGTACATTGAAAGAGCAATGATATATATCAGTAGTTGGTGAATACACACATACATATATACATTACATTACATACACATGTATAGAATGTACTCAATATTCTGTTTAGATGCATGTTTATCTGTATATCATATTCAATTAAAATTGGCTATTTATCACCAAAGTTTATCGATGGATTTTGTGTCTTTCATTAGGGAGACATGATTGTGCTCTTTGCGTTGACAGCTTTCAATTTGATTGTCTTGTAGATGATTGAATCGTTCCCAAACTCTTCTTTTTCTCAATCTTGAATGGATTTTAATGTGTATTACACTTGTGTTTCCATCAGACGACCCCTCTTCATTTAGCGGCCAGCTCTGGCCATGCCAATGTGGTGGATCTATTATTAGAATGGGAAGCAGACGTCACCCTTCAGGATGATGAAGGGCGCAACTGCTTGGATAGAGCAATTGAAGACAATAGTCCGTAAGTCTGTGTTTGGTCACAAATCTTCGCTGTAAACAATTTGTCTTGTAGTTAAGAAAGCATTTTCAGTCCTTTAAACGGCCAAGGGATCGTTTATGTGCAACACACACACATACACGAGGCCTCTGAGTTTTGTTTACTATTCATCTCCCAATAGAAGATAGACAATAAAGTATATATATATATATATATTATGATGTTATTTCATATGATGATGATGTCAGGGCTGCCCAAAATTTGCAAAAGAATGTTTTAAAGACATTTTAAAAAAGTTTTGCCCGTTGCTACTCTTTTGGGAACATTATGTATTTTGGGAACATTATGTAATGCCGTAGGGGGGTCCTCTAGGCACTGAGAGCGGCTTTTTTGATTTTTATCTCTCCTGTAACATTTTTATTTTTGATGTATACGTGTTTGTATAAAAAAAACTATAGCATTATATTACTATCTGCAATAGGCCTGATAGGACAAGTCACCGAAACATGAATAAATCGGTAAAGAATTTGTTTCCCTTTCAATGCCATCGAGGGGTTGTGGCGAAACCGTAGCGTTGTGAGTTTGTAATCACACGGTGACACTGGTTCAAAACTTATGGCTGGCACATGTGGTTTTTTTGCACAACGTTGTACTCTTAGGAAAGGTACTTCACTCTACTTACCTCACTTGACTCAGGTTTGAATGAGTACCCAGCATAGGTAGAGAAAGGTCTTGTCAGAGTGTTATTACGATGTCAGGGTGTTAATACAAAGCACCTAACAGGCTGATGTACTATACACTTCCCTAGGGAGTTGAGAAGGACATTGAATGAAATGGCCTGCTGAGGGATAAGTCATGTAGTAGGTGGGGATACAGACCATAAATCTATCTTTATCTTTTATCTTTTATCTTCAATAACGTGTATCATTGGACATTTGTTATCAACTGGATGCGTGATTGTACCCTAATCTGTTAAATTGACCTTCTCTCCAGGCAAGTAGCCCTTGTCATCATTAACTCCACTGTGTGGAAAGACGCTCTGCGCAATGCCACCAAGGATCCACTGACTGACTATGTAGACACTCCCATGAGAAAGCTTATTCGAAAAATGCCAGGTTTGTTTTAGTGTAAACGTCACTGATCATTGCAATGGTGAAGGATAATGACATTAGATAATAGTCAGGCCCCACAGAAACAGAGAGAAAGCAAATACAGGGATCATGGTGAGGCGATGGGTGCCAACGCAGAGGTCGCGGGTTCAATCCCTATGGTGGCCAATATTTTTTTTCGGGCAAAGTCTTCGTGTTTAATTGCTAGTGGTTTGGGGAATATCAGCTGATAAAGTGTTCGACTTTGTGGCCTGAGGGTGTGTTGTTTTTTATATCAAACTGATTCTCGTTTTCAAATACTGTCAAAGTTTTAGTGTTTAATTTCTAGTGGTTTGGGGAAACTGAGCTGGTAAATTGTTCAAATGCATGGCCAGAGTATGTGTTGTTGTTTTTTATATCAGACTGATTCTCATTTTTCAGTATCACTTCCAGGGGTTATTGGATTTCTGGGCTAGATTTACCACGGAAGGGCTCAGAAATTGTTGATTTTACACTCAAAAACAGATTTGTGATGTTTGAATGAGTCAAGTTCATGAAGAAAATTTAAGTCATTACATTTTTATTTTTTTTACTTAGAGTGATTGTTTCTCTATGTTATATTCTGGGCATAACAGGATGAATTCCATGCGCTTGATATTTTATCAATATTGATTTTTCAAATGCGAAAATGAGAGAGAAGCAATGTATGGTTCATTGATGTATCAAATTATTCTGTTTAGCAATTTAATGTCGAGGTTTTGATTAACAGCATTTCATCTCAGACTGTATTGAAGTATTTTACATTTCACGGACAGACACACCTTCATTTATTAAATTCAATACTGGCACTGACATGAGTCAAACTGTCATTCTATTATTCTGATGGCATTTTTTTTCATTTTGTTTTTCTCTCCCTTCTTTTCTGTTATCAGATGTTGCTGAAAGAGTGTTTGATCGCTGTCTCAGTTATGGCGCCGAGAAAAATCCTGAACGTTTGGATTACGAAATCACGTTTGACTATGAGTTTCTGGACGATGGCTATGCGAAATGGATCAGAGACGGATTGAAGCGAAAGGAGAATGCAGACAATAGTGAATATGGATCATCGTCAGGTAAGAGCTTAAAGGCATGCTGGTGGTTAAGGACTTCAATTGAGACTTCTTTGTTACCAGTGTAATGATAATGATGATAATAATGATAATAAGGGCATGTCTAAAACATCTGTTCTTCTTAGCTCAAAGCACTGTACAATGCTGGCTTGATGAAATTAGGCGGGATGGATGAGGTGGGGGGGGGGGGGATATTCAAAACATTCAGAACATTGCCATTGTAAAACTAAAACATGATATTTAAAATTGTATAGATGTCTATACATGGGAGATAGCATTTAATATGCATAGAAAAATTCATCTAAAATATTTATTCAATCTGTAAAATAAAAATAAATTAAGTGGGTGTAAAACCATTAGTGGCATCAGTATGGGCTAAAAAAGAAAGAAGAAAAACAGAAAAGAAATTGATTCTAAATCACTGGAAAATTATATAGCTAAAGCTACGTAACCAAAGGAAAGTCTCAACAAAACCAAATAGTGAATGAGGGGAAATCTTATGGTATTTTCTTTGTTTAGGAAGTTCCTATGGAGGAGACGAAGAAGATGGCCGCCTTGCTCCAGATGCTCAACAGTATACCAGTGACACCAACATCCTGAAGAAGAACCATCCAATGTCCATTATGGTGAGATGAACAGCTGTGACACGGATACGGCATGTGACAAACGTGTTTTATGATTGAAGTTGTAGTAATTATATTGTGTAGTATATGATACTGACCTTAGTGCCAAGGGGTCCCTGGGGAACTCGCAGCTTTCACGCGCTTTCGATGATGACCTTAGTGTGAAACTTGAAAAATTCAGGTTCCGGGAACGGAATATATGTTCCAATGTTTACATTTCCCTGTTTTTTTTAAAAGTATGTTTTAGAAATAATACATTAGATACAAGTTTTTAGCTCAAATCCATAAATGTCATTGTCAGAAGATATGTTTCTCAATTTGTTGTGTGTCTTGAGACCGAATTGTCTCTCCATATTGAAGACAAGTGTTGTTTGAAAACGAAATCTCTGGTGAAAGACTTTCAATGCCAATCTGTCTGCATCACACAGGTGTCCTCAGCGAGAGAGGATCTGTTGGCTCATCCGTTGGTCACATCGCTGCTGACGCGCACAAGTGGAACACGTTTGGCCGCTTCTTCTACTACCTTTCCTTCTTCATCTACTGCATATTTTTGGTCTTTTTGACTATCTACATGGTCATATCGGACCCACCCCCACGACTTGTAAGTCATCCGTGATTTGATTAGATTTTGATTTTACCCCACGTCCCACAGCTAAGGTGATTTCATGGGATTTTGATATGATTTTTTTTTTTTATAAAAGTTTGCCCGGACTGCCCTGTGAACAGCCAAGAGATCTTTGACGCGCAGAGAGTGTTGTGTTCTGCACACGGGACCTCCTTTTGTTTTTGTCCGTCCGTCTATGTAGGGTCTAGGTGTCGATCCTCCTACCTGGACCGATGGGATGAGTTGCACTCAAATAAACTCGAGAAAGTTCGGGCAGACACCTTGCCTCTGGACCACCGAGTCCTCCGTAGCCGGGAAGGCAGACTGGTAGTAAATCCACCACGTAAGAATATTGTCAATGACGAGATGACATTTTGAACAAATGCAGTCGGTCAAATGAATGATGTAATAGTTTTGACTTGCTGGCTTACGGCTGTGTCGTGGCCTGGTCTTTGGACAGGGCCATTTCAGCTCTCTGTGATTTTCAGTCTCTGGCGGTTGACCGTAGTTGGTTCAGGTTTTCCCATGTTTTAAGTTTCACTTGCTCTGCTAGGCGGGAGAGATTTTTATTGATCACCACTGGGAGTGTAGTCAATGGTCTTCCTCTAAATTTGTTTCCAGATGTCATGAAGTACGCTCTCATCGCTTTGTTGGTGGGAATATCCTCTTCTCTTTTTAAAATGTGTCCATAGGGCGCTGACGATTTTCTAAAATGAATAGTGAGAGTGGTTTTTTGGCCTGTAATAGTTTTAGACAATTTTAATGGAATCAAAAGTGCTGTGGTAAGACTAACACAGTAGTCACCACCAAAGTGCACGGTCCTTGAATGACCAAAAAGAATTGTGCACTTTGGCGATGGTGCATTTTGACGGAGTCAAGGTTAACATAGATCTAGATGCCACACGCACACATACACACACGCACACATAGACATACGTGCGTGGCAGATTTTATCACTGGGACGAGGCAAGAAGAGGTTATCAAGTTTATTTTTCCTGGGGTTTTTGACCCCTTAAATGAAACAAATTGAAGACGGACTTACAAAAACCTGTCGCATGTTTGCAAAGTTAAGTCACTCATTGATTGACTTATTGCTGTATTTTGGGTTTTGGGGGGGGGGGGGGGGGACAATTAGCATTGTAAAATTTGATTACCAGAAGAAAAAAAATTCATTCTGACAGCATGCAATTTGGTGAAGACATACATAGCTGCCAACCACTATGTGCAAAACCCATTTATTGAGTTTTTTTTCAGCTTTGAATCTGTAAGTCTAATTTTACCTAGACAAGTATGTATATAATAATATATGTTGTTAACTGTATATTTTTTATTTTAAAAAACCCACTAAGTTAACGACATAGACTCATTCGGAGAGGTGGTGATAAAGTCTGCAGATGCCTTTCTGAGGTCACCAAACAACAGTCGTGTTTTGCTAGAAAGGCTAGCAATGGGTGGAGATTTTTTATTATTTTCCTTAAAAAGGACGTAAAATTACAATAAGTGTTATTTCATTGGTCATGATCCATGTCCACTGAATGTCGAATCATCGACTTTGTTTTCTGCAATGCAAGTTGGAAACCGAAAAAAGCCACTGAGCTGAAAGTCTGAGCTGAGCATGCTCATGGATCATGATTAATGAGATGAGACTTATCGTAGTTTTGTGTCTGTACAATATCAGTCATTTTCATGTGCACAGCCCCAAAAGATGACCAACAATTTATGCTGTTGTTGATTTTATAGATTCTTTTTTGTAACTGGCATGTTTTCTTTTCTCTTTTTCTTTTCCAGTCTATCTACCGACAGAGAGCTCATTAAGGATGACAAATGTAGTGACGATGTGACAGATAGGCATTCCCAACATATAATTGCCAAAATTGGAACATACGTCATCATCGCTCTGGCAGCTTTCAACGTGTTGAAAGAGGTAAAGAAGCAAAAATAGAGAGGAGGAGGACGAAAAAACCAATAGAGCTTTAAGAAATGCTTCTAAAGTGTTGGGACAATCAACTGTTTCTTTTGATGCTGTATTCAAACAAGCATGTAACTCAAAATTACTTAAAATCATAAAGCATGAGTCTCATGTCCTCAACTCCCAGATCCAAACAAGCAATAGGTGTGGGAGACTTACATAAAAAAACAACCCCATCTTGACGTCTTTATGATATTTATGATATAATGTTATTATACAAACTGCACAGTTCTAGTTTTGAGGCTGATGAGGGAATCGTTTTGAAAGTGTTATGAAACACAACAATAAGAGATCAAACCAAAACAAATGGCATAGAAACGAAGATAGAAATAAATCAGCTCAGATGGTTTGGGCATGTAAAAAGAATGAATAATAGAGACTAGTTATATCAATATACAATGCTAAAACCCAAGTTAAAAGACCAAAAGGCAAACCTCGGAGAATGTGGGAGTGGGAAGAAGATATAAAAGAGGCGTTGAAGCAAAGAAATTTAATCTTCACAGAAAGAAAACAAAAAAACGTCAGGACAGGGTTGCCTGGAGAAAGATAATAATTTGGGCATCTAAATCCATACACTGCAACGAGAATGGGAACTGAATGATGAAGAAAGAATAATCTTTAAAACTTATATTATTATTGTTCCTATTTTCCTCTTTCTTTCACCCCCCCATCCCCCTCTCCTCGACTCTGATCATGACAGCTGTTGCAAATCTACCAAGCCAAACTCAACTACTTGGGGTGGACTAACCTCATAGAGTGGATTGTCTACATCACAGCCCTTCTGTTGGTCATAAGTTTCAACGAGTGTCAACGTGAGACAGGCTACCGATATGTAAGTGTGGCAAAGCATTCTGAATTCTTTCTTTTAGAATTTAAAGAATGTTTTTTTCATCACGATCGTCTTGAAAAACAAAACATTAAAGCTGTACTGATTAACATTGAAGTAGATTTTAATTTCCTTCACGGCCATTACAGCTCATAGAGCTGGAGCATATTCCAATTTCTATAGCCTAAACTGGAACAGGTGATGAAAATTTCAGCTCCTGGACTGGATTTTAGTTTGTTGTTGTGGGGGTTTTACTATCCAACTGGTGCTGGTAGCCATTTGCATCTTGATCAAGTGGGGAAAATGGGAGTGGTAAAACGCGTGTCAAGTGGGGAAAATGGGAATTGGGAAATACATGTCAAGTGGGGAAAATGGGAGTGGAAAAACACCTGTCAAGTGGGGAAAATGGGAGTGTAAAACATGTGTCCAGTGGGGAAAATGGGAAAATACGTGTCAAGTGGGGAAAATAGGAGCGGGGGAAAACACGTGTTAAGCGGGGGAAAATGGGAGTAGGGAAACACATGTAAAGTGGGGGAAATGGGAGTAGGGAAACACATGTAAAGTGGGGGAAATGGGAGTAGGGAAACACATGTAAAGTGGGAGGAAATAGGAGTGGGGAAACACATGTCAAGTGGGAAAATGAGAGTGGAAAAACACCTGTCAAGTGGGGAAAATGGGAGTGGAAAAACACCTGTCAAGTAGGGAAAATGGGAGTGGAAAACATATGTCAAGTGGGAAAAATGAGAGTGGAAAAGCACCTGTCAAGTAGGGAGAATGGGAGTGGAAAAACACGTGTAAAGTGGGAAAATGGGAGTGGAAAAACACCTGTCAAGTAGGAAAATGGAAGGGGGAAACATGTGTCAAGTGGGGAAAATGAGATTGGAAAAACACGTGTAAAGTGGGGGAAATGGGAGTGGAAAACACGTGTCAAGTGGGGAAATGAGAGTGGAAAACACGTGTCAAGTGGGGGAAATGAGAGTGGAAAAACACCTGTCAAGTAGGGAAAATGGAAGTGGGGAAACACGTGTCAAGTGGGGGAAATGGGAGTGGAAAACACGTGTCAAGTGGGGAAACACATGTCAAGTGGGGGAAATGGGAGGAAAACACGTGTCAAGTGGGGGAAATGGGAGTGGAAAACACGTGTCAAGTGGGGGAAATGGGAGTGGAAAACACGTGTCAAGTGGGGAAATGGGAGTGGAAAACACGTGTCAAGTGGGGGAAATGGGAGTGGAAAACACGTGTCAAGTGGGGGAAATGGGAGTGGAAAACACGTGTCAAGTGGGGAAACACGTGTCAAGTGGGGGAAATGGGAGTGGAAACACGTGTCAAGTGGGGGAAATGGGAGTGGAAAACACGTGTCAAGTGGGGAGACACGTGTCAAGTGGGGAGACACGTGTCAAGTGGGGGAAATGGGAGTGGAAATCACGTGTCAAGTGGGGAAACACGTGTCAAGTGGGGAAATGGGAGTGGAAAAACACGTGTCAAGTGTCTTTCCCAAAGAATATAACAGAGGCATTGTATAACACAGGTGTTGTAGTGAAACCATAGTGTAATGTGCTTGTAATCACGACGGTAATGGTTCAAACCACATGGTTGGCACAGGCGGGGGTCTTTTCACAACGTTGTACTCTTAGGAAAGGTACTTTACTCTGCTTTCAATACTTGACTCAGGCAACCATATGATAAAAAAAGGATTTAATATCTTTTTCATTTAATTTAGACAGTCCAAGTACAATGGTAGTGGTTAAAATTGTCTATATCAAATAAATACAAATTAAAACATACTCAGGACCCCCCCCCCCCCCCCTTAAGTGTCCTTTTCCAATGATGATCACAAAGGCAGAATAACTGTGCTAGGATTCAAACCTAGGACCCCATGATCCCAGGTCTAGTAGCCTAACGACGACCACCAAGTTGTCACTTGTTGTCGTTTATAACACTATACAGATAATATTATCTCATTATTATTTTTGCATTGGCAGGACTGGCAATGGAACCTGGGAGCGATCGCTATTTTCTTAGCATGGATCGACCTTGTGCTCATCATTCAGAAAGTGCCGCGATTCGGAATATACGTTGTGATGTTCACAGACATCTTGTACACCTTCAGTCAATTCTTCTTGGTCTTCTTCCTCTTCATAGTTGCCTTTGCATTGTCATTTTACACCCTGTTTCAAAATCAGGTAGGTCGTTGTCGTTGTCATCTTTTAGTGGAAATGTTTACCCATGTTGTACAAATGTAAGTCCCATTTCTTGCTTACTTGTGTACGTAGCTGCTAACCAATATGTAAAGAACGTATTTTCAGTATATGTCAATTCATAAGGTTGTGTTTATGCATTTCACTGCTGGCTACCTAACAGTGCAGCGTGACTGCATATGTGTCGATTAACGTTTCTAAAACTAAAAACAAAATCTGTGGTGTGTATTGAGAATGACCCTGTGACCATGTGATTCGTGTGTTAATGTTATATATATATATATATAGCTGCCAACCGGTACGTAAAAGATGTACTCTGTACGTTCTTTGGGCTTTGAGTCTGTAAGTCTGTATTTCTCTTGAAAGGTATGTATTTTAGGGTTGATTGTAATTTTCTCTAAAGAAACCCTAAGTCAACGGCAGAGACCTAAAGATATTGGAGGATGAAAATCCGCAGTCACCGTATTGGTTTCACAAAACTACCGTCTCATGCTACCAGAAAAGTCAGCGATCAGCCAGATTTTCGTTATTTGGTTTAAAAGGGTTTATTTAACTTAAATTATCAATGTTTTCTGGAAAAAAACAAGTTTTCATGATCAGAGAGTCTGTTTTTCAATTTGAAAAGGTTGACAGCTATGTATATGTATATTATTATTTTTATATCCAATTCAGGACGCCTTTTCATCGGTGGGAAAATCTCTTCTCAAGACCTCAGTAATGATGATTGGCGAGTTTGAATTTGATAACATCTTTATCCAGGAGAAATTTCATTACAAGCCGGCGGCCTATATTGTGTGGGTTATCTTCCTCGTCATCATGAGCATCATTCTCATGAACTTGCTGGTGAGTGAGTGAGTAACTGACTGACTGACTGACGCTCTCGTGAACTGTCATATTTTCCCATGAACATGGTACAGATTTTCTTTTCCATAGCATTGGAGTTGATATAGATAAGACATTAATGCCACTTTGCAGTGCTTAGAGATGGTGGTGCAGGTTTTTTTACATGGCTTTGGAGTTGATATAGATAAAACATAAAACAAACAAAAAACAAATTAGGTTTAGGCGGATGTAGCGATAGGAAGCATTTTCAGGTCTGACAGCGTCAAAATCTGAGCTTCAAGTTTCAGTACTTTCATCCGCTGGTGCCCATGCTGTCACACATGTTAAACCTAAATTTAAAAATTTCAATCACTTCAGGTCGGTTTGGCTGTTGATGACATTAAGGCTGTCCAGGAGCAGGCTGCCCTGAAACGTTTGGCTATGCAAGTCGAGTTGGCTCTCAACGTGGAGCGGATCATTCAGATTTCATCCGCCGGAAGCAGTTCTCTCGTCGCAAGACTATCCGACCCAATCAGATATTCAAGAATCCTCTCACCCGCTTCATGAGATCAGCGTCGTCTATAAGCTCAGAAGCCCTGCAAAAGGCTCTCAACCCTGAACTGGTATGGTGGGATTTTATAGGTTTATGTACTCTCTCTCTCTTTCTCTCTCTCTCTCTCTCTCTCTTTCTTTCTCTCTCTCTCTTTCTCTCTCTCTCTCTCTTTCTCTCTTTCTCTCTCTCTCTCTCTCTTTCTCTCTGTCTCTCTCTTTCTTTCTCTTTCTCTCTCTCTCTCTCTCTCTCTCTCTCTCTCTCTCTCTCTCTCTCTCTCTCTCTCTCTCTCTCTCTCTCTCTTTCTCTCGCTCCCTCTTTCTCTCTCTCTTTCTCTCTTTCTTTCTCTCTTTACAATTTGAGTTACTTAAACTCATAGACTACCATTGTCCCACTGATGGTGCGATCACACTACACTTACGCCATAGTACAATTGTCACACATGTGCGATCATAACGTAATATAGGAGATTGCGGTATGGAGCATATTCTAGGCTTATTATTCTACTTTCGTTTCCATTTGGAATGAGCTATCTAGCGTGAACAGTTGATTTTTTATGATTTTTTACTGCTGGCAGTGCAGGCCTTCGACGTAGCCTGTTTTCTGTCGTTTGTTTACAAACTACTACCACTAGTACTACAAGTAGATCTTAAAGTCAGAAATAGCATAGACCGCACTGTTTTCGATCAGTTTACCTATTGTGTCAATGGTGTTTCCACCCCAAAAAGATTTTTAGCTTCTCAATTTCACCCTTTCACTCATCCTCACTCAGACAAACTTATAACACAAAGCAGATTTTATTGGTGCCAATATAAAGGTTGATCTCTTACTCTCTCTTTCTCTCTCTCTCTCTCTCTTTCTCTCTCTCTCTCTCTCTCTCTCTCTTCCTCTCTCCTCCCTCCTCCCTCCCTCCTCCCTCCCTCCCTCCCTCTCCCTCTCCCTCCCTCTCCCTCCCTCCCTCTCTCCATCTCCTCCCTCCCTCCCTCCCTCCCTCCCCCTCTCTCCCTCTCTCCCTCTCCCTCCCTCCCTCCCTCCCTCCCTTGGGTAGTCTATGAGTTAGTGTGTATTTGTATGAAATTTTCATATTATTATTTGACTATCAAACTAATTTTGTCTTGGCTTATGTCAAAGTTTATTTTGTATTGTTACGTTTTGATAGAAACAATGAAAAGAAGAAAAACAAAAGGTGTAATATGGTGATTTCTTTCCATTACAATTTCCAACTCATACGAAAGATAAGCTGATTTACATGTCTGTTATTATGTCTCCATAAAACTCTTTACCTCGAAATCGGACATATGATACTTTCTTAATCTAACTTCTTTTAAAACATTGACGCCACAATACATTTTTTCCAAAATTGATTATTGCAACTATTTTAACATCTGATGTTTTGATTCACAAGCTCCAATGTATTCAAAACCATGTAGCCTGGTGATTTTGAAGAAAAGAGTGATATTGTTCAAGAAAAAGAAAAAACAGAAAATGCCAAATTGTGTTAATAATTAAAATTAGAGCCCCTTATGTTCATGTCATCTGTATTGGCTCCTGACAAAAGTTGATCATTCAAATACACAGGTCCTCATGTCTGAAAATCCCTTCCGCATGTCATTAATATACATGTTTGACACCTAAAAACGTACCTCATCAATGCTTCTTAGAAGAATAGTAACTGATTTTAATATACGTTTTTAATTCATGTACCATACACTTTTTAAAATATTTTTCATATTTTTTTTTTATGTATGTACATTGTTCATGTTTTTACTATGTGTGTATAATTATGCGCCTAGAGCTGTTGTAAGATGGGAGGGGCGCTATAGAAATGAATTATAGAAATGAATATATTATTATTATTATTATTATTATTATTATTATTATTATTATTATTATTATTATTATCATTATTATCATTATCATTATTATTATTATTATAATCATTATTATATTAGTATTATTATTATTATTGATTACAACCCCATTTCCTATCGCCAGGATGAGATTGAGAAAGTTCAAGAGTCCCAAGAGAAGATTGGCGCCCGACGTGAAAACGCTGAAGAAAGCTATGAAGGACATGAAGGAGCAGAACCAGAAGCTGGAGTCAATGTTGCAGGCCATCGTCGCGCAGAATATCACCTGGCAGGAAGAGGACTACCAGGAGGAAGATGAGATGGAAATAGCGGAAGAAAGGGATGGTGGGATTTAGCATGTGGTGACGGGCGGGCCGGCCGCCGGAGACAACGCGCTGCTGCTGTTGAGCAGTCGCTTGTGTTGAAAAGGATGAAGATTCTTAACATTTTAATGAAAGCCGACGATCACAGAGCTTGGTTTAATTTTGTTAGTTTAAAGAGTTTCCTCTATAAAGACCCGTGACAAACGGGTTTAGCCTTCAATCAATTAACTTTTGTCCGCATAATTTAATGTAAATGTATGAATTTTTGTAAGATTTTTTTATTTTATCCTATTTGTCTTTACATAGATTGATATATACATTTTCTTTATGTTTTAAGCTCAGCATGTTTAATGGGAATTATCTCATTCCTCCCCCCCCCCTCCCATGAGGTGTTGTTCTTTTAGAATATAAGATATAATGTTTTAAAAAATTATTATAGAAATGAAAGCACAAAACTGTGCACACGAGCTTCAGGATTCCAGTTGCCTGCTCATGTCCATTCTCTGCTAATGATAACGCAGCAGTGGGTGTGACATGCTCGTTATCACTTTGGCATTCGTTCATAAAATTGAAACTGTTGTTTTCAAACAATTCATGTCACACAACATTTCTTCAACCTTCAATTGTTTGAACAGTCTCAATGAGGAAGACCTCTCATGTTGTAACAATGAAGAATCACGTTTTTGTTAGCCTTTCATCTCAATTGTTCTCGATACAAAACATTGCATTTATTGAAACTGCTCAACGTTTGAAGGGAACACTACAAGATTTAGAATAGCAAATGTTCTACTTCTTCAATTTATTCATTCAATGAAGCCTCTATGTACTAAATAATTAGTGAGAGATTGTAATGAAATGAAATGTTATATTTACTCATTATCATTTCTTAACTGCCAAGACATGTTGACAGTTTTGCATATTTTTTCCTGTGACTTCACCTTTTCAATTACTTTGCTCCTTATTTTCAGCTTGTTACTTTCCTGCTTATCGTTTGTTACTTTGTTTCTATCCTGATTGCAGCTTGTTACTATCCTGTCTTCAATTTGTTACTTTTACTGTTCCATGTAATGAAATGAAATACTACCTATGCAGAACAGTGTCTAGACCATTTGTTGACTTTGACAAGTTGTTGATGTTCCTGTACCTTTCTTTTTTAAAATCTTTGTTTTCTTGTTGGAAAGATAAATTCAAGCAGTTGTTGAATGTTTACACATATGAAGTCATCCTGGTAGGAGAGATGTAGTGTTCAAAGTGTCGTTTTTATGTACGGTGATTCTCTACTTACTTAACATATTAACCATGTTTTATAAACTGCTTGTGTAGTGTATGTATACAACTTACAAGACTTGTCATAGATTGAATGTTCTTAGTTCTGTGTTGAAAGTTCTTGATGTGTTTTCCAAGAACAGTTTTACAGGAGCTCTGACTATATGGAGTAAAAAAAGACTCTCTCTTGATGTTAGTTTTTTAAAAGTTCTTCATAATTCTGTAATACTGAAATTTTTAGCACTACTGATCTCATTTTTGGACTCAATCATGTCTTTTTCAAGTAATCTTTTTCTGTAACGATGTTTGTTATCGTAGAAAGACATGGCACTGTGCAGAGAATGATAATAATATTGTACTGAAATGATATTATTCTTCTACCTGTCCTTTTTCATTTTCATCTTTGTCGTTAGCGGTTAGTGGGTGCCGCTGGTAGACCATGATTCTTTCCTTTTTTCTCTTCTCTCTTTCATTTATCTTTCGTCTTGCTGTTCGTCCTAATTCACCCTGAGATCACCGCGTATGTCAGACAATGTAAATTTCAATCAGTCAATGAATGAATGAATGAATCAATCAATCGATCCTCTTTGTTTTGTGCAGTACATTTATTAACAGTGCAAGAATAAAACTTCTCTACAGAGGTGATGTCCGGAAACTAGGCTTGGTTCAGTGAGGAGAAGATAGGGATTCTATTCTGCATGGGAATTTTCTCACGTAGGTTTGCAAAGGGATTTTGACTGTTTGACCAAATTAAAAAGAAATGTAATGCATATTTTCTACTAATTTGATTTGCTGTTGGACATTTGAAGAGCCAATAAAGTGAGTTATATCGCAGTGGCTGTAATACGTTTGATCTTGGCATACGACTCACGAAGTCTGAAAGATTATTGGCTCTGACATTTTTAATTCAAACTCAAAGGACCCGGAGACGTGAAACATTTTGATTCATGGTATGTTAAGTGCGATGCAATTTATTTTTAGATAGATCCATAATGCCTTTGTTTAAGAACGTTTGTTTCTTTTTCCCGTTATCTATTCACATGAAATTCATTTCATGTACTGAGTATCTCAAATTTTTCATCCAGCAATGTAGATCTATTTCTCTGAAGCCAGTAGAAAGAAAAAAGAAAAGAAAGTGGGAAGACAAAATCATTGAGTTTTGACTTAAGCATTACAATCCTATGCGTTGTGGATTTGTTCTGTAACCTTTCCCTTCTAAACCTTACAACAGGATGCAATTGCTAAATCTTATTTGTGAAATTCCAGTGTCCCAGCAAACAGCAGTAGCAGTATAAAATAAGTGTTATCACACTATACACAAGCTATCCGTGTGCTACTTCTGTATCATGTCATCATCCCTTACAGAACTGAAATTTCCGTTGTCATGTCTTTCCTTCCTTCTCATGTTTTTTGCAATATTGCATCCGTGTCAAAACTTCTGTTGAAGATTTCATGTGTTCACACAATTTTACAATTCATCTAAAGAAAACCTAGCCTGTGATATTGATGTAAAGTTTCTCTTTTTATTATCTTTTTTTTATTATCTTTTTTTATAATTATTGTCTTTCTTTTTTTTCTTCTTCTTTACTTAAGATTTCTTAAAACATCTTCTAATTTTTCAAGTGTCTTTCTTTACCTTTTTAAAAAAAATTATATCTTCGCCTTCTGTTTTTTTTTGTGGTCAATATTCATGGTGATGCTAATAACAAACTTTTGAGAGACTGTCTATCTTGGAGAATTGTTGAACTGTCATCGCCTTGGCCTGTTCAAGTCTGCCCAGAATATATGGATTCAATCACATGTTGTGTAAATCTGTATTTTGTTTTTCTTCTTGAGGCATTTTTGTCTTATATTATGCACTTCATTTTTGTATTTTCATAAAATCTGAGTGATTTTATTCAGTTTATTGTTGTTCTCCTAGGAGTTTTGAAATTTCACTTTATTTTATTTCTTTTTTGGACTTGTGATTTTCTTTCTCCTGTTTTGTTTTGTACCTTTTTACAGAAATAAAAAATTATATCTTCGTCTATCTCTTTCTCTTTGTCTGTCTCTCTCATTTAAGTTATTTTTTTTTGTAGCGTCTGTCAATATTCATGGTGATGCTAATAACAAACTTTTGAGAGACACTGATTTTCTCCAATTTATGCTTCTTTTAATGCCTTTTGAAAGAAGAAGATGATTTTTTAAAGAAAAAGTTCTTTACTTTACTTCCTTCAATAATAATAAAAATTGTTAAATCGCTGTTTCCAGCAACTTCAGGCATCAACCACTCCATAACCTGATACATAATTGTTAGCCGCCTTTTTTAATATAGCTGGGTACTCATTTATTTACATCATCGTTTCAAATTTAGTGCCGTCATGATTCAAGTCTGCCCAGTCTCATTTGCTTTTATTACAATATATGGTAACAGGCCTCGCACATAAAATCTTTTTTCTCATCCCCATTTTTAAATTTTCAACTATCTAGTAGAATAATGTGTTCATATCTCAATAATTTTTTCTCTGTTTGCAGTGTTGTGAAATTGTACAAACACAGCAAGACGACAAGCAATTTACTATTTGTTTATGTAAGCTGCACATTTTAAAACAATGAATCTGTAATTAGATGAAAGTGTCATTTGAATTTGATAATGAGGTCCATTTCTTTTGTTAAAAAATAATAATTATGTTGGATAAGATATTAATCATTTTTTTAAAAATGTTTCTCTCAAATTTTATTGTTATTACTCACATTTGTCTTTAATTGATTTAAAGACATTTTTTAATGCCAAATTCCAAGCTGACATTTCCTTTGTTTGAATATGCCAGACATGTTTGTATATTTTGTCTTTAATGCCAATGTTATTGTGACAATGTTATTATGTTTTTAGGACAGTGTATTCCTTGTAATATGCCCATGTTTATTTTATCTCCATAAGAACAATGTTGCCAACTTTATGGACAGTGTATTATGCCAAATGTTATAGTTACAGTGTCTTATGTAAAGGATGTTGATGTGTCTATATATTAGTGTTATATTGTGTCTCTATGGCAATGTTGATGTGTTTATATACCAGTGTTATATTGTGTCTCTATGGCAATGTCAATGTGTTTATATACCAGTGTTATATTGTGTCTCTTTGACAATGTTGATGTGTTTATATACAGTGTTATATTGTGTCTCTATGACAATGTTGATGTGTTTATATACCAGTGTTATATTGTGTCTCTATGACAATGTTAATGTGTTTATATACCAAGTTTCAGTGTTATATTATGTCTCTATGGCAATGTCAATGTGTTTATATACCAGTGTTATATTGTGTCTCTACACAATGTTGATGTGTTTATATACCAGTGTTATATTGTGTCTCTATGACAATGTTAATGTGTTTATATACCAGTGTTATATCGTGTCTCTATGGCAATGTCAATGTGTTTATATACCAGTGTTATATCGTGTCTCAATGGCATTGTCATAGTTTCTTTTTTGCCAATATTGCGGCTTCTTTATAATGCCACTCATCAATTTGTTATGCTTTTTGGCTTTTTTATTGAAATTGTTGCTGCCTTATCAACAGTGATACAACTACAAGTCAAACTTGTAAATTAGAAAAGTTCATTATTATTTATACATGTTTTCTTTTAAAATTGAATGAGAACAAATGCAGGCATTAAGTTTGAGAGAGACCATAAAGCTTTCCTATCAAATTTCCCTTTGCAAGGTGTCATGATAAGAACTCTCCTGTGACTGAATTTCTCTTTGCAAGATGTCATGATAAGAACTTTATGTCTATGAAATTCCTCTTTGGAAGGCATCATAATAAGAACTTTGCTTTGAAATTCCTTTCTGCAAGATGTAATGATAAGAACTTTCCTATGAAATTTCTTTTTGCAAGGTGTAATGGTTAGTGAACTTTCCTATAAAAATTTCTCTTTGTGAAATGTCACGATAAGAACTTTTTGTGAAATTCCTCTTTGCAAGGCTCTATGAAATGTGTTTAAAA